>JAWZYV010012638.1:0-156001 GCA_038373885.1 Cheiracanthium punctorium | reverse complement strand
AGCTTCCTCTTCTTTAAAAAAGGGATGTAACGTTTAAATTTCTGATACATGGTCTCACTAAATAGCATTAATAGTAATGCAGCTTTCTGGAGGATCTGCTTAAAACCTAGCCAAGTTAGCAGCGATACGTTGCCACATATAATGCATAACAAGTGTGGCTTGAAAAGAAAAAAAAAAAAGAAAAGAAAGGAAAAAGGGGGAGTTAATAAGATTGTATTGGAAAGTGTTTTATAATCGATGCGTTTGGGCATGATATCTCTTTTCTTGTTTATATTAACCTCTGCATTCCGTATATTATGCTGAAAATAAAAATTAACTTACTTTGCGTTCAGTTGTACGTTGTAGCAGCCAACAGGAGACCAAGATGAATCACTGGTAGCAATGCAAGATCCGGGTTTTTCAGGATTTTTCGGGAAAAAACTCCGTACCGAAAAGTGACCACATGCTGGGACGAATTGGAATGCAAGATCCTGCGAGGAGAGAGAGAGAGAGAAAAAGAAGAAGAAGAAGAAATGAAAGAAGCGACAACAGTCCACATTTTTCACTTTTTGACTCTGTAGGTTGTAGTCATTTTAACCCTTTGAAGCACAATCATTTCCCAATGCTGAAAATAAGGGCAACCGTTGGCCATCGCTCCGACTTAACTACCAGCAAGATGGCGGACGATCGAAACGTTCATCGCATACCACAAGTCTAGGGACCCTTTTTTGACGACAGCTGGCATGTGCCGGCTAGCCCTTTTTTTCAGCATTGGGAAAAAGGTTTGCGCCTCAACGGGTTATAAAAGATTAAAATCGCCACAGTGAATGCTATTATTATTATTATTATTATTATTATTATTAAAACATTAAAATAACTTTTAAAGCTATTTTCAATTAATGCTCCTGAAAACTGAAAAAAGAACCCCTATATAAACCTCTATAAAAGAAAAATCTGCCTAAACGGGGGAAAAAATCAAAACATTTTGTTTTACGTATCATTCTTTATAAACCAAAAAATATGACAAGCCTGAAACAATAACCTATTTTTAAAATAATAGTACATACAAGCGTGTAAAGTAAAAATTTATTGAATGAGACAACTTCTAATAAATGCTTTTTTAAAATTATGAAAGTTCGTTTATCATCAAACATCGTTCATTATCAAACCTTTCTCAATACAGGAAGAAAAGAATTGTATATGATTTTACTGTGAACTTCCTATTGACAAAAACATATGAATATACCTCAGTAGTATGCGTGTGCGTGTGCATTGCATAACTCGTACTGAGAAGGTGAAAGGAGCTGGTAACTATAAATTGTGCATGAAACTTTTTGGATTAATAATCGAGAAAAAATTCCCACTGCGTTACAAATTGTCCGTTGCAGTTCGTAAGCTTTCACTTATCTGTGTTTCCACTGTTAAGAATTCACCCGACATTTGCTTTTCGTGTCATAAATCTTCCCGTAGGATTGTTTCTTCGAGCATGTAGACAACTTGAATTTGTGTCACATTTATATTTTCTCAACAACGAAAATACGCTCGGAATATCGCATTTTCTTTTGACTTTACTGTTAACAACAACAACAAAAAAAAAATCTTTCACGTTTTTACAAGGGCGGTTTTTTTTTTCTCTCTTGGTGTTTTAGAAAGGGGGGGGGGGAGCAATTGTATGACAATAAGTACCTGGCATTCTTTTATATAGGAATTAAAACGCTTTACCCCTCACTTTCAAGGAATGTGTTACTGAACAATTTAATTTGCTAACAATTCTGGTAACTTCAATCAGGGGCGTGGCCAGGGGGGGGATATCGGGATATATGCCCCCCCCCGAAATTTTTGGATTAGTGATGAAATCCCGTCTATCTATACACATATAAGTTCATATCCCGCCCCCGAAAAAATTTTCCAGGCGCATATCCCCCCCCCCCCGAAAAATTTTCCTGGCTATGCGCCTGACTTCAATTACCATTTCCTACTTTTAAAAGCTTCCTAAACTTCCTAATTTTAATCTTGCCTATTTAGTGAAACTATTTTTCCAGCAGAGTTCTCACTACTCCTAATGTTTTTTTTTTTTTTTTTTTGTTGTTTTTTTACGCCTTTTCCTGTCATTAATATGCCCACTATGGCCAGGTGGATAAGACACTGAACAAGGTAGATGGCCGAAATGTGAAGGTTCCGGGCTCGATCCTACGCGAGACTATCCATTTTACGGTTTTAGGAGTTTTGGTCAGTTTTCTCCAGATTTAAAGCGAATACCCTTTAAAAGCCCCCAGAACGTCCTGCGACAGAGACTCTCCCTCCCCCCCATGGGGCAGGTCATAGGCAGATAGCCCATGAAAGCAGATAGGCAGATAGCCCATGGCTAGCTTTGCCGAGCTTTAGCCTAGCTTTGCCCATGGGTAGGCATATACCCAGAAAGCCCATACGTAGCTTTGCCACAACAACACAAACAAACGTTTGTCATCATCACCATTGCTAGAGAATATGATTTCCTTTTCTAATTTAAATTAGAAATGTTGTTAATCAAAGAGGGTCTTAATGATCTAACAACAGATGATCCACCGACTCCAGTTACTATTGAACGCTGTAAACGGGATAACCAATCTCGTCTCTCTTTAACCTTTTCTGAATCCGCCACAGCCTTACAATAAAGAAGAATTGGGATGATTCTCAGAGCATTCGCTACAATGTTAAAGCACTGGCATACCTGTAAAATAACCCAAATAACGGATTCATACCTTCGGTGTCACCTTCCAACCAACTTTTGGGTAGGTAGATGATGTCGCCTTTCTCTCCACATCCCTTGCTGTGCTGAGCTTTCAAGTCCGGGATACCTGGAGAGTCCGTTACGTATATGTCTACGTTTTTAGGCGCTTCCGTTGCACTGTCACCACACACGTCCTGATTCTCGGCCCATGACGGTGGAACCACTAAAATGAATTCCTCGAAATAAGATCGCCTCCTCGTCGCTTTGTAGAGAAATTTAGAGGCGCTCTTTAATACATCCTGAAAGGAAGTTATGGTAAAAATAATAAGATATAAATTTGAGATTGTTTTGTCCAAGTATCTTGGAAACACAGCATCAATCGTAGTGCAGTATTTTGTAGTAAACTGCTCTGGATCGTTAATAATACTCAAATGAAATGTATCTGATAATAGGGATGTTAGTTTTCTTCAATTTTTTTGTTATTATTGAAGTTAACGTTGAAGTCTCCAGCCAATATGAGTGGAAGTTTACGAAAATTTTGTTTAAGTAATTTAGAGCCTCCCTCAATGTATTCTAGCAGCGATGCTAATGTGATGTAAACAAGTATTGCGGCCAGCGCTTGACGATAATATCCGAACTATGCCGGACGGAACCGAACGTCCTGAGAGGGGGCATAACGCTTTTTCCTTACGTGACGATTTCTACCAGGCAACTCCTACCGCAAGCCGCGTTAAAAAACTTCGTTTAAAGAAAAAAAAAAATCTGTGTATATGCAGGGTGTGCCAGTAAGGTGGTAACACGGTACTACTTAATTCTTTATGTACACGGTAATACATAATTCTTTATGTATTAGGGATAAGTAGGCAATGTAAATCGGAAATTTTTTTTTACAAAATCAGGTTGAAGAAAAGACTACGTTAAGGATACAATCCTTTTGGTAATTTTCAAAAAGTTACACTCTTTAAATTTATTTACGATCCCCGTACAATCAGATTCCCAGTTTGTAAAATGTGCCCCATACACTAATGAGGTGATGTACAAAATTTCAAAACTATATCCTGAAAAGTGTCAGAGATATAAACGATAAATATATGCCGACATAAGCTACTCTTCGATGCCTGTCGAAAGGAAAAAAATCACTTCGTACCATCCCGTTTCAGAGTGGCCGTATAGAAATTACGAAAGTAAATACTTTTGTACTCCCTAGCAATAAACGTTTACATTCAAACCAATGTATAGCCCCTGATCATCGTTGTTATAAGATTTCTCTGAGCATTTTTATAATGAAAGGTTGAAAATTTGTACATCACCTAATTAGTGTATAGAAAACATTTTCCTAATTGTATTTTTTTTTTGACAGGTGGTTGTGTACAAATTTAAAAAGTGTAACTTTTTGAAAATTAACGAGAGTTTGAAAATTGTCACCTTTTTGGAACACCCTGTATACCGGGTGAATTAAAATAGATGTCGAGGCGTTTATCTTTTAAACCAAGTATGAGCAACCTTTGAAATTGTCTCTAGAAACAAAGTTGATGTTTTATCCCTGCTGGTCTCTTACCGATCCATTTTTTTTTTTAGGCAGTGATTACCGCTTATTGAGTACCAGTGACTGATGCAAAAAACAGTTTCAAGGGAGGGACGATAGACGTGACGAACCGTATATCAGAGATGTGCTACGTTTCTTCTCTTTTTTAATTTTTAGTTTTGAGCCCATGTTTCTCCTGTTCGTCCTCATCATTAAAAAGATGCAGACAGAGAAGACTTTCCTTCTGTGACCGATGTTGCTTACCATAATGGTTCTTAGAAACGCTCTGCGAGGGGGGGGGATGGGCTAGCGTTGTGCATGTGTAATCGCTGTGTTCCGGTGAAACGTTCAGAGACCCATTCTGGGAAGCAACACAGAGTTGGGAAAAATACATCGAAGATGTATACTCGATACAAAATACAAGATACATTGATTCTAATGCTTAAAAATACAAAATACATTCTGAACTAAAAAATACAAATTACAAAATGCATGTTCAGTCAACTCCGGTTATAGTAAACCTCTGAGAACCGGCAAATTTCGTTCACTATATCCGAAGTTCACTAAAACCGATGCTCCCCCATGTGGAACGGTAAACTTAATATAAAACTAGAAAATAGTATTTTATACAAAAAATGGATATTTATAAAAGTAAATCAAACATCATTGGTCGTATTTATGGTTCTGGAACTATTTGTTAAGCAAAATAAACACAATTAATCATATTTATGGAAATAATACACATTCCGTTCAGTTGGCAAAAGGTGCTGTCGCTTTTAACTTGTGGTATTGCATTGAAAACGGAAAATGAAATCTTCCAAGGTCAAGAGAGAATAATTTCTGTCTTTGTTTCCCTTTCAAAAGTACCGTGTTTTTGTTAACCCTTTAAAGTGCAGTGATCCCGCTCTGGAAACACCCAACTCTGACGTTTTGACTGTTGCCAGTCACGAAGAATAGATTTAATTTCTTTCAAAATAGTTGCGGGTGACATAGCTCCGCGAGAATCCTTTACTTTTTAGCACGTCATTTCCCGTAAAAAAATGGTCACGATTATTTTCAACAGCACTGACATCTGCTGAAGAATGGAAGAATGCGAGAATAGCCGGATAGATTGCCCAATGCTGAAAAAAGGGCAGCCGTTGCCATCACTCGACTTAACTACCAGCAAGATGGCGGACGATCGAAACGTTCATCTCGTGCCACAGACCTAGAGACCCCTTTTTTGACGCAGCTGGCTGTGCCCGCGCACAGCCAGATGCCTCAAAGGGTTAATGAATGCTTTTAAAGATTAGAATGCATTATAGCAATGAAAAAAAAAGTATGCCCCCCCCCTGTTTAGCATAATTGTGCTATTCTAGACGCAGGCAATTCACCTATATTTCGAAACAGGTGCTTGATAATCCCTTTCTCTCTTCTGGAACGCAAACGAGACTCTCTTTGTATCAATCGAATAGCATCACCTCTGCCGTCCAGAATTTTTTAAGTTCACTGTAACCGAAGCCGGTCCACTAAAACCAAAAAATGCAATGCCCATTTCTAACATATGTGAATCGGGACTAATAAAATACGTTCACTATAACCGAAAGTTCCCTACATCCAGGTTCACTCTATACGGAGTTGACAGTATTTTCAAAATACACACAAAATACAAAAAACATGTAAATTTTTTTTTTCAGCATTACAATTGAGAACACGCTAATTTTTCAACTAAGATTCCAGTTTATTTTAGTCAAATTTATTTTAACATTTAAATCCGAAACAATAGTAATAGTTTATATTTACCATAGAAGCAGGGGCGTAGCCAGAGATTTTTCATGGGGGGGGGTTACGACTACTACAAACTCATATATATGTATACGTGTGTGTGATAATGTAGTGAAGACTATACATTTTGTATGGAAAAAATTTCTCATGGGGGGGGGGTTATGACACCCCTAGGCTACGCCCCTGCATAGAAGGTGTATCAATAAAAATAAGTACGAAAAACTATCTACTGTTTTTCTGAAACGGTATTTGCAAAATTTTACTTGTATAGTAACAAGATCCGAAACAGACCATTTCTGAGAAATTTCATTTCTACTCTAACTGTGATTAAAATAGTTTCAACATATAAATAATGTGCATTAGTTTATATTTCAAAATAGTGTCTAAGAAAATTAATTTTCAATAAAGTGCTTCTGAGTAGCGAATTAACAAATATATGCTATTAAAAACAAGGTTCACATTACCAGCTTGTATTGATTATGATAAAGAAATAAATTCCTATTTTTATGAACAGTATTTTAGCAGATAAGCCGGTGCATATATGTACACATTTTTGACGTATAAGTTAAATTTTCATATACGGGGAATATATAAGAAGGCCGCATCTAGATGAAAGAGGTTGAAAAACTCTACGTATACATATATATTTCACTTGTTGGATTCAATAAAACTTTTAAACATTGATATTCAACTTGAGCAATTTAAAAAAAAAACTTTACCTTTAGGGTGATATTTTAAAGAAATTATGACAGATGTGCATGTTCCACTTATTATGAAGTTTTTAGCTCGCATATTTTCCTTAAAAAGTCCTCCGCCCTATCCATCCCCTATGCAGATTGTCCTTCGTGTAAATTTGCCTTAACACAATTAATTAATTTGGCTTGCATAGCTGGCATTGTACCTTAATTTTTTTTATTTCCATCTACGGACAATATTTGCAAACATTCTCCTCTAAGAAATGCACATGCACAACTAGTCTGCAGGAGTACTGATTTGTCTTAGTTTTGTGTTTTCTTAGTAATGCATTTAAAATTGTTTATAGATTCTCTTAGAGAAATCCAGTAAACTAACCGCCAAGGCGGCCAGCTTCGCCCCCCCCTATACCTTACTATTCTTTAAACTCAGTGAAGTGGCCAAATTATTGGACTCATTTTAAGGAAAATCATGTTTCTTTGTTTTAACAGTATTGGTCATTAAATTTATTTAAGTTAGGGTTGCTACACATTTTGAGTGTCATCATAAAAAGCCGATGGTAGCCATGGTGGCGATGCCAAGCACTAACATTGCAAAATGTATGAAAAGACATATTTGAAGACAGTTCCATTCATAAAATGATTTTTAAAATACTGTATTGGGTAATAACGTGTTGCACTTTCTACAGAAATACTACTTAATTGCAGAAGCTGCGGGCTTTCTCAAAGTAGCGTTTAGTGGGTACTTTTCTATTTCTAATTTAATAACGCGAGCGTTAATGTGCCAAAGTGGTACTTTCGTATTAACCCGACGGTCATTCCCGCCAAACAATTTTTTCGTCAAATGTGCTGGAAAATGTTGCCAATCGTAGTCCGAACCATCAACAATTTTATGTGTCCGGCAATTATCTTGGCGGACCGCCGGGTTAGTACGTAACTACCGCCAAAGTCAGCAACCCGGTGTTTTTATAGTATGATTGCATTATTTAATGCGTATCCTCCTTAAGAAACAGGAAATGGGGCTAAAATGTGCTTTAGCCCACTGCATGGCGACTTTTTTTTTATGTGCGACAAACGCGCCAAGTACTTCTATTCTTTAAATCTGCGAAAAGATAGAAAGATTTTGCATTTTCGCGTATACATTATTGTTATTTAGTAATCTAGCTATTGCGTGACATACGTAAGTAAAAATAACCAGTATCGTACATGCTTGCTCTATTTGACGTCATTGAACTATTAATAGGGATTTTTGCACATGTGTTATTGTTATCACGCTAATGTTTACATTTAATGTTGTTGCCGTTCACAGGGTAGAAATATCGTGGATTTTGGAAACGCATACGTTAGCGTATTATATAAGAAGATACTACTCAAACATACCTCTTTAGCTTCGCTTACATTGTTTGTCCATGAGTTATCAGGAATGCAGAAAATTCCTAGACCAAACATCGTTATAGTGTTTTAAGTAGGTTTTCTCCCCCCCCCCCCCCCAACGCATCTTTACTAACCACGTGTAACATTCAATAGCACAATTTTAAAATTATTGTTTATCTCAAAAATTACATCAAGAGGGAAATGTGAATGTAAGCAATTTTATCATTTTCATTTGAACATCTCAATCTGAGCAATCCGGGGTGTTAAGATTAGTTTGACGCCAGAATAAAAATGCATTTTCAGTATTTTGAAAATACAAATTACATTTAAAATGTACTTTAAAATACATTTTCAAAATACGTTGTCTTTACTATCGAAATCACAAAATACAAGATACAAATGTATTTTGAAGATGTATTTGCGATAGTGCCCGACTCATTAGTGGGTTTAACCCTTTGAGGCGCAACCCTTTCTGGCTGTGCGGCACAGCTGTCGTCAAAAAATTGTCTCTAGATCTGTGGTACGCGATGAACGTTTCGATCGTCCGCCATCTTGCTGGTACTTAAGTCGATCGATGGCAACGGCTGCCCTTTTTTCAGCATTGAGCAATCTATACAGCTGTCCTCGCACTCTTCCATTTTTCAGCAGATGTCAGTGCTGTTAAAAATAATCGTGACCATTTTTTTACGGGAAATGACGTGCTAAAAAGTAAAAATTTCTCGTAGAGATATGTCACCCGAAACTATTTTTTATAGAAATCCAATCTATTCTTTGTGACTGGCAACAGTCAAAACGTCAGAGTTTGGTGTTCCCAGAGCGGGAACACTGCGCGTTAAAGGGTTAAATGCGCTCAGGGTCCCCCCTTTGATCCGCCAAAGGCTAGTACATTTGTTATGCCCCTGTAATACGACTTTATAGTAAAGTATCAGAAGGCTTTTGTTTTCTTGCACGTGTGTACAGAAATTGGAGGTCTTAAAAATTCTTACGCACTCACCTTCAGTTTCGCTACGTCAAACGACCCACCCAAGGCATTTTCAGAGAATGAGATCGTTACACCTCTGTACCCGTTATCCTCAATGTAAGCGCAATCAGCCACTGAATAATACAAGATGGTAAGAAGAAGAAGAAGCGTTGACTTCATTGCTTCTGACACTCTCGCTGGTCATTTAATAGCCAAGACGGTCGAGGAGGTGCAAAATTTCCATCTTTTCACTGTCATTTGCGAAAGCCATTCGAAAATATGTTCATTGAAACAACTTTTAAAAAATAAGTAAACTAAACACAACACTCCCGAGGATTGTCCGAGAGGAAAGAAAAATAGATAAGTCGTAAATAAATGAGATAGTGGATTTTCGTTACTATGGCAGCAGATAAAAAGATTTGTCATTTTTTTGTGTCATTGCTAATAAAAGGCAGATAATTCAGATTTTTATTGGCTCTGTTTTCATTTACGCAGCATAAATGGTGTTTTCTAACGGAATACTTCTTTGTTGATAATAGAAGTGCAGATGAATCATGGAAATTTTCAGTATTCTGTATACACAGAGTCTCTATACAAATATATTTTATAGACGAAAGCAAGAAATGATTGTATGAAGTCTTCGCCCCCCAAAATGGCATATATTTTACCTGAGATACAAAACGGAAACAGCGTTTTAGATACAGAAGACCCCCCCCCCCTCTATAACACGGTAGATATGTTCCGTGTTATATAAATCCATGTTATACGAGTCACAAACACATAACCCTAATAGCACAATTAGTCCAAAAGACGTTTAAAATACGTTTTTTAACGTCAAAAAACGTATTTCGAACGTAATTTGAACGTTTTTTAAACTAGTTGTACTACTAGGGAAGCAGTGTTAAAAGGTAATACAGAAGCATCTGTCTCATTCTTTCATCGTGTTGTACGAATCTTTTTTAAAGTGTTATAAGAAAAAAAATATCCGGCGTCTTATACAAATACGTCTTATATGAACCCGTGTTATGGGGGGGGGGAGGGGGGAGGGTCTACTGTATATATGTGAAGTATTAAAATACAATGGTTAGGCAAAAGTTGTCATGTCAGTATTTTTTTACCGACTTATAAAAAAACATATTTTATGTATGTACACTGATAAGATTTTACCATGGGAACTGATTTCGGAATTTTTTAATTTTATTTGTTTATTAATTTATTTTGAAGGGGGCTAGCCTAGGGGTAGCCCTATGTTAGTTTAGTCAAGTTTTGATGATATTAGCATTCCGAAAATCGGGGGGGGGGGGGGTACGTGTTTTTAAATACTTCTTTTCCAACCATTCCTTGCATCTAAGGTTGTCACTAACGGCGCTGGTCGTAATATATCAAAAGTCTCCAAGGTTGGCCACTTTTGGCGGTTTATTACCATTTTTAGCGTCAAAAAATTAGTTCCCAAATCTGAACTCAGCTTGGAAATATTTCCTGTAATTGGCGAGAAATTTCCAAACACTACTATTTTGCAATTGGATACAGTTTGGATATTTGGCGAGATGAAACATTTCGTGCTCTAAATATGCCAACCTGTCAAGAATTATGTATAAGAAAATGTGGAGAACTGTTTTAATGGCCACTTTAACGAGAAATGATTATTCGAGTATGCGCATGCGTAAATCGTCAAATAATTGAAAGTTGCTATTGTTAGCAAATATCCAAGCTGTTCTGGAATAATTTATTGCTAAAGTATTGTGTTTTATTTTTATTTGTTTTAAAAGTCAAACTTGTTCCTCTAAGTTTGTTTTAAAAAAATAACCTTTGAAAATATGCCGTTAGATCGTCTGTTCACTTGCATTTTCTTGAAGCACAAGAAAACTCTCTACTTTTTGGATAATTTTATTTTCATTCTACATTATGCTCTCTAGTAGTGTTTCGCACAGGCTTTGCTAGCTCTCAAATCTCTCCGTGTAATAAACATAATAATTGACATACGAAAACTGACAGACATTAATTTATACAGAGAAGTATTTCCCAGAAGGGTCGCTTATATAGAAGAGCTTGGGGGAGGGGGTCGGTGCCCCCATCTAACCTTATCAAATAAAGAACATTTTTTAACTATATGCTGATCATTCTTAGTACAATAATTTTAAAAGTCCCTTCCCCATCTAAAATTATTCTTATGGGCATTTCTATGGGCTCTCTGAAAGCAAGCCTGTTGTTTTAAATCCAAAGAAAAAAAAAAAAATCTAGAGTGACTCCACTTGACTTTATGAGCACTTGATCGTTACCAAGCGTACATCTAACAGACGGTAATGTAAAATAATTATTTTTTGTAGCCCTATGCAAAAGCTATAAGTCTTGCACACGCCAAAATCTATTACCGATTGTGCGATGGTGATCTATAGTATAGTACCTAATTTGAGCTTATTCGAATACATCATTTAGACACTAGCGCAATTTAAATGATTTGCGACCATAGGCCGTAATGTATAAGAATTCTTTTTTGCAACTCAACTGCAGTCTAAAACTGCAAGCGAACTATCAGTTCTACACTCACAAAAATCTATGCTGGTCATGTGACCATGGACTATGATATATATATATATACCCAAGTTGCTTCCAACATCGCTTAGACGCTACAGCGCACTTTAAAAAATTTGCGCCCATAGGCCGAGATGTCTAAGGATTCTTTTTTGCACTCCTGTAAAAATATATGCGTCCTATACACACCATAATCAATACTTTTCGGACGAAGGTGATCCATAATAGATATACCAAATTTGAGCTCAACTGCATGCACCGTTTAGGAGCTATTGTGTTAACTCTCCCACAGACTAAGGATTAAATAGACCGCTCGCGCAGGGTTGCAAAATGAAGCAAGCACCTGGTCACGTGATGAGTGGACCCGACCGATCCAGTTCATGCGGGAATCCATTGATATTTCAATACGTGGGTGAGAAAGACCTATTGGAAAACCTGAAAATTTATTCAAAAAGGCGAAATCCTGCAGTGCATATGGATGCAATGAAAAATTTACCAAAGATAGAACTGTTATATTTCATCGGGGGAATAAAATGTTTATAAGTTTTTTTGCTTTATTAATGAAAAATAGCTACACAAAAATACTTCTTAGCTCCTAGCTGTGATGTTTGTCACAATTGAAAACGGTGTTATTCAATTTGTTGTGTATGAAATTCATCATTTTCTTAAGCTGATTGTTTATTATCCTTCATGAGAGCTATCTACATATTTTAAGTATTTATTAAATGTTCAAAATTAGAGTTGAATCAAATACTACGTGTCTTGATCAAATTGATATATTTGGAAATGTGTTGGCGGCGAAGTTGTTTATATTCTGAAATTTTCATGTTTTTAGGCAATTGTTTAAAAGAAAACAAAACTTTATGATTTTTAATTAAATATGGAATGTTTCACAGTATGTAACAAATATATTGTTCTTTTCCGTACAAATTCACCTGAAATGTTTACTTAACATTTTCTTTTTGCATACAATTAAAAACTATACTGACATTAAGATTTAGAACTGAATAACATCTTTTTGTTTAATTTTCGTTTATTTATATACATATGAGATGTTCGAAAATGTATTTAGTTATTTTATTTACTCTCGCTTTTGTTAATACACGTACTGTTTTCAAAAACGAAAGTATTTGGAACATATCCTGAAAAGATTTATTACTTTTCAGATTTCCAAGAAATCAAGAAAGAGGAGGAAATAGTTAACTGGGCTTTTTAATTTAAATTTATTGCCACTTTTGAGCTAAAATAAAATACAGCTACATTTTATTTCAAGCAGCAAATTTGAAGAAAATGTTTCCCTTCTTTAATAAATTTTCACAGAAAAACTACTTTTGCTGTAGTCAGTTGTTAAAGTATTACATTATGCGAGGTTTAAATCCTATTCACAAATCCATTTATTCTGATTTCTTGGGTTTGTGAGTTTTTCAAAGAACTAAAATAAACGTTTCCCTACTTGCTAAAATGCATTACTTCCAACATTCCTCATACTTGCTTCGCCAAATGTGGCGAAAAGAGCCAAGAATTTCTTCCTCGGTCACGTGATGAGTGGAATTTCGACCGAGGTGCTTGCTTCACTCGGGAATAGGGGTTTTACCACAGAGCGAGCGGTCTACTGATAATAATTAGTCTATGCAACTCTCCATCTCACACACATATTACCTACACAATTACAAAAATAGCATAAACAAATTCAGAATACCTCAAAAAGTGTAAAAACATCAAAATCTCATAGACCATTTTTTTTTTTTTTATGATTACAATACTTTCCATATCTAATACATGTTCGGAAAGTGAAAAGTGGTAATTTGAGTTCTTCACTACACACACAACTACGCAAATGAGGAAAGCAAATTGAATAACTGAAAAAAATATCATTCTTCACTGTCTTCAATTACACTGTTAGAAACGGGGAAAACAGATCATATGAACAAATATGATTGAAAACAGATGTCATTAGTTTTAAAAGAAAATCATAGATTGACAATAAACAGTCTAAAAATAATAAAGTTGTTATGAAATACTCGCTGATCTAAATTAACACCATCGATATCATTTTAAAAATATGAAAGCAAAATTTCTACACAATTAAATTAACAGAAAAATTGTAGAATTGGCAGAAATGGGCATACCCAGAGCCTGCGAGAAGGAACCGTTAAAATTTACAGAAGGAACCAGCAAGTAACCTCATAGTATTTAAGAGTTGAATTGTCAGCTGTTAGATCCGAAGTACGCTTCTATCAATTCAGTGTGAGTTCCAGGGACGTACCCAGAAAAAAATTTCGGGGAGGGTCCAAAACTTTCGAAGGGGGTCCAAACGATGAAAAAGGGAGAATTTTCCACAAAAAGACTTCATCATTATTATTTTTCTAACAAAAATTGAAATTTCGGGAGGGGTCCGGACCCCCTGGACCACCCCCCTGGGTACGTCCTTGGTGAGTACTGTAGTTTTTACACTGAAACAAATGTTTTGTTGAATCAAGAAAAATTTTGCCAAATCAACAAAATTATTCGCTTCAAACAGAGCCAAGAGAATTTTGGTTAAATTAACAAAATCATTTTGTTAAGATCATTTGGCTATTTAGACAAAACATTTTGTTAATTTAGCCGAAGTCATGTAACATTTTTTTTTTTTTTTTTAAATCCAACCAAATCAGCTGTTGGCTCCTGCCACAAAAATGTGTTATTAATTTACTATGTTATTTTGTTGAATCAACCAAACACTTTTTTTTAAGTTTCAGAAGTAAGGCTAATTAAATTATCTTTTCATCAAAATTTACATAGTTATTTTAGTGTTTTTGTGTATCTGCAAATATAATTTGATGAAATTTAATGACAGAGGTTTTTTTTTTCGTTTTTAATAAGACAGTACGGAAATCAAAATCGCTTTTGTGCTCGTGATACTATAAAATAAATATGTGTGTTTTTTGCTCAAACTTCTACACTATAACGAGATATCTTGACTTAATAATAAGTAAGATTCAGTTTAATAAATCAATTAAAAAACCTCATTTGTGCAGTAAAAATGTGTGCAATTTTCGTAAATTCGCAAAATCTTTCCGAAATTACACGAAAATACAAAGCCTGATGAGCATCAGCAACCTATTGTCCTACCTCATTCCATTTCTTCACTACGACAGTGTTTCAGAATGATAGAAGGATGTGACGTGAAAAACCACCATTTTCTTTTGAGTGGAGGCACTATCCATTGATTCCTTTTTAGAGAGTTTAAATAAAAAGGGACAATTGTGGTTGGGAAGAACGTCCATTTGCAATCGCGCCCTTTAAACTGACCTTCACTACTAGCACAGTTAATTGTTGGATTTAAAATGAATTCAGGGGGAAGTACTTCAGCAGAGATCCAAAAACACATTCAGTGGTAGAGAAGGCTGTGCAAACACGGATTTATATTGTTGAAAATTACTTTTTTGATTGCCTGAAAGAACAACAACAACAACAAAGTTTAGTTTCGTTCCTCTTCCTCTGATAGCATGCTTCTTATAAATACCCCTTTAAAACTAATCTGGAACATCTATCATATTACTGCCTCATCTGACTGACTGTTCGAGACTTAACTCGTTTCAGAGATGAAGAGGTTTCTTAACGCGATCGTTTTTTTACCAGCCATAATGTGTGGAGTCGTTTCAGCTGAAACTTTGGTGGAAGTATGTCAAGATGTTTGCGTCAATGTCGGAATGATAATCGATGGTAAGAACTCGTAAATTTTTTTACTCTTTGTATCCCCTGTTTGCAGATCTACAACAAACCAATTAAAGCTGTATAAATTAATCATATCATAATGTATTAAAATATCCTCGGGTCTTCGAGCCTTGTCAGGGGGTCCAAGACTCAGGGGGAGACCCCCCCTAAACCCCCTAATTTTTTAGTTTAATTATTGCCAGTACCAGGTTACCGAGCCATGCTCAGAATCTAAAGGCTCCTTAAGTGTAAAATAATCAATACGTAAATGCCTGGGCACGTATCAATAATCTTCATGGTTGCCAAAGATTTTCATCGCTGTCGGATCACCCATACATTATCAGGTAAGCTTTGGTCGACATTCAATGTTACAATGGCATATACTTTGTTTTGAAGAGGGATGCTAAATATTCGATGGTCGGTGCCATCAGAGTTGAGCAAAAAGTAGTTTAACGTAAGGTGCCTCCTTTCCTTCTGTAGCAGATCAGCGAGGGTATCAGAGAAGATCTTGGGCGATGCATTCACTAACAGCGTCTTCATTACTTCAGAAATATATCTGTCCATATTGAGGACGTTCAAATTCAGCATCAAGAATTTGAGTTGGTTGAACTGTCAGATGAAGGAGTTTATAAAAAATATTCATCAAGTCTGTTACACAGTGTTCGCAACGTAGTAGTACACACCAAAATCGTTAATAGTTTCACTCGTCATATACTGTGAGCAAAGCCATTGTAAAGTATGCTTTCAAATTTCGAATTCTTTGAAATAGGGGTGACATCGAAAAAACAACCACACAAATTCATTAGGAAATTCGGAATGTCCTACATCAATCTTACAGTCCCCAAAATGGTTTCGGTTAATTTTTGTTTTTACTCTTCAGAAAAATGCAAAGCTCCAGGGTGAATGCAATCCATGTTAAAAAGTTTTAAACTATGATAATAAGTACCCACATTTGTGGCAGCTTTGTAGATACTTAGACTGTTTACCCGAAGTATTTGTCGACGTCTAGCTGTTCCATGTCGTTCTCCTTCCAAATACTAATCATCTGTTTGATCTGCTTGTGTTTGAACTGCACGTTCACACATTTGGGCTAAGTGCTGCTGTCGGTGATCATATGTTTCCACAGCTCGTTTTTGAGCTACACTTCCATGCATTTACGTCTTTATAATACATCTATGATGATAATTCTTTACGATTGAAATTGTAAATCTCTCTATAGTGCTTCAATTCAAACATAAAATACTTATTTTCTTCTAATTCAAAGCATGCATAAGCATGAATGCAAAGCATGCATTCAAAGCATACATCATGCATAAACAAATTCTACAAGCGTAAATTCAATCTTATAGATACATAAATATAGATGCCATAAAAGTATAATCTTACATAAATATGCTTTAAACATAATTTTATTTTATAAACTCACGCTTAAGAAAATAAAAAGTGTAACGCAATTTAAATTATTAGTACAAAAGGACACTTCGAAATCATGAAATCAAAAACAGAATAGATCAAAAATATTCTTTTACAATAACCCTAACAACTACTTAAACGTTGAAAATAATAGAACAAACGGATAGACTGAAGAAAATGGACTTCTAACCTCGAATAAATCAAAAATACATCGCTCCTATGTAGTTACGCTGATCCCTGACTCTGTCACAATTCCAGTTCAACCACTCAAAATAAAACTTGGGTCCTAATAAAACCCGGAATAACATCCAAACAGATTAAAAATGCATTGTTTAATAACATAAAATTTACACGGTTCGTTAGTGCGATCAGCCTGAAAATTATCATAATTATGTAAAAAAAAAAAGAAAGAAAAAAAAAATCTGATAATCCACCCGTTTCCTGATTTTTAAGCGGTTTTTTTTGTATTTTTAGCTCTATTTCATTTAAGAGAATAAAAAAAGCTAATCATTTGAGTGTCAGAATTATCTATTGCAAGTGACATTCACGTTACATTGAAGTCACGGTTATCAGGCTTTGGAGGAAAAATTACGATTCCAATTCGCTTAAGATAGCTTTTCTAAATTACTACTCAGTTTAACTTATTTTTCAAAAATAAAACGGTTTTCTATGCATTAAGCATGGATATAGGAGAGGATGTTGATACCAAACGAAATGTTTCGAATACGAAATGTTTCTGCAGATTATACAATTCGAATTTCGATGTATAATAAAAATTGAATATGGAGTTATTTGATTTTAAGTGGGTAAATATTAAATATTCTGAGTGTAGACATTCTATCGCCCGCTGTAATTGTCTCCACAAAGGGCTTTATCCTTTAGTTTAATGACAGTACACAACACAAAACAACACAGTCTAATCCGCGTCTAAATAAGAATTGAAAATTTATTAGAAAAAATCTTAGTAACCAGATTTCAGCCTCCCAATTTACTGCTTCCACATATGGACAACTCCCAGCCAGCGGCCGGATGGGGCCCGCCATGGCTTTTGGACCAGCCCTCACGACAAGTCAAAACCCTGTATAAAACCTATATAAAACATTCAAACTACCATATAAATCCGAATTATACGGCCCGCGATTTCTCTAACATCCTGAATTCAGGCCCAGGAGGCCACTATCGTTAAGTTCTGCCCGCAACTTTTAAAAGGTTGTCCATACGATGATAAAATAAATGAGTTGAAATCATCAACTGCAGTGAATGAAAACTAAACTCATGGCTGATCATCTGCAAAATTAATTTGAATATCGGCTGCGAGCCCAATTTAGGAATCAATCGTATCATTTTTTCATCGGAGTTTCGAACATCGTTTCATTATAAACGGTTGACCCATTCAAAAAAAAAAATCATCAGGGTAACTACATTTAAATATTTATCGTCAACTTGGCGGAATAAGGCAGTTAAAATAGAATTCAACCTAGTGCCGTTATTAAAAAAAAAAAAAAAAAAAAAAAAAAAAATGGAATTTTCATGTTACGTCACAGGATCTTTTTTCTTACTGTGAATGGCTGAAAAGCGTGTCATTTTCATTTAAAGTATTCGGCTAAGCTGAAACTTTTATGCACTTTTGAAATTCGCATCATATGGATCAATAAAATACATCAAAAATCTTCATTGTTTTAGTATATACACGAAAATACGTTTAGCTTTACGTTAGTTACAAAAGGATAATTGTAATAAATTCAGGCAATTTTTCACATAAGATTTACGAATAGTTTTGTATTAATAACTACGAATTAAGAATTATTAAATTATTTACGTATATTCCATCAAGGTGCAATTTAGGAATCAATCGTATCATTTTTTCATCGGAGTTTCGAACATCCTTTCATTATAAACGGTTGACCCATTCAAAAAAAAAAAAAAAAAAAAAAAAAATCATCAGGGTAACTACATTTAAAAATTTATCGGCAACTTGGCGGAATAAGGCAGTTAAAATAGAATTCAACCTAGTGCCGTTATTTAGAAAAAAAAAAAAAAAAAATGGAATTTTCATGTTACGTCACAGGATCTTTTTTCTTACTGTGAATGGCTGAAAAGGGTGTCATTTTCATTTAAAGTATTCGGCTAAGCTGAAACTTTTATGCCCTTTTGAAATTCGCATCATATGGATCAATAAAATACATCAAAAATCTTCATTGTTTTAGTATATACGCGAAAATACGTTTAGCTTTACGTTAGTTACAAAAGGATAATTGTAATAAATTCAGGCAATTTTTCACATAAGATTTACGAATAGTTTTGTATTAATAACTACGAATTAAGAATTATTAAATTATTTACGTATATTCCATCAAGGTGGTTGCGGGGATGGCAACGAAGACTCTTTTCTCTTTTTCTTTCGCTGGTTGCCAGGACGATATTTTGAAATAAAAATAACTTTTTAATTCTTAACAAATTTATGTAGCTGAATGGTGTAATATATCTAGTAACTAAAATATTTATTTGTCTGTGTACTGAATATCAAGTTCCATTTATTTTATTTCTTTGCGAAATTAATTTTTACTATTATATATCGATGGCTTGTATTTTTTAATCCGCCCCAAACTTATTTGAGCGTCCCTTTTAGGAAGATTGCATGAAGTGTGTTTTTCAAACGCTCAATAGATGGCGCTACCGACCAAAAATTTTAAATTTTAAATTTTGAGCGTTTTAGAGTTTTTTCAATTAATTCACCTAGCTCAATCGTTTCAGGGGCCCAAAAAACCCCCAGGTACGAAATTTAAAAAGAATCATTAGAGCAGTTTTCGAGATCGCTCGGACATACACACACACACACACAAACATTTCTCGTTTAATATAAGAGCGGATATTAAAACGATATTAATTGACTATGTCATTTTATCTCTCTCCCCTTTTTCTTTTCTTTTATTCTTCCTTTACTTTATTTCATCGACTGGAAGTAGGAGGGTTTCCTGATCTTTCCTTGCAATTGCAAACGTGGGTCGATGATAACTGAAGTAACTTATATAATTTTTAGTATCTATCTTAACACACCAAAAATGTTGCTTTCCGTTATTTGATATTGTTGAGAGAGCTTTGGGCGAGTAGGGCTGCTGTATTTCGCCAGGTAACCTTATTGGCGAGTCATCCAGAGTGGACAAGAATCCCAGACTGTTAGGCTTATGTTTAAAATTATTCTTTTTTCTACTTTCACATTCGCTAGCCTAGTCACCTTTTACAAGTTATTCTTGATGCATCCTTAATTTTATGAGTCCATGCTTTATGTTTCCATGTTTCGTAAATATTTTATTGAGCCTTTCAATTCGCCAAGTTCCAGTCGCCATTTTGAGTATGAATGATGCGGCCTTAAAACGAACGTTAAAAATCAGCAAATAAATTAATTAATCCATCTGGTGTCCATAACCTTTTAGAAATGTTAGAAGAGTTATGGCACAAACATAGTAAGCGTGGGATTTTAACATAACAGTTACTTTATTAAATTAGAACGGAAGAAACAGGCACATCACATAACAAGGTAACATCAAGAAGGAAAAAAGTATAGAAGAAGTAAAAAGAATGCGTGCGCGAGCACAGTTACAGTTGAGTAGATAAATGTTTATTGAGGGATAAAGAATTCAGGAGGATAAGACATTGCACAGTAAAAAAAATAAACAATTCAATACTCAACAATTTATTTTTACTTTTATGTCGAAGTAGATAAATGTGTATTGATTAATAGATAAATTTATATTCCAAACACAAGAAGATTTAGTAATGCAGGAAGTTAAGTATATGCTTTTTGATTATTTTGAAAAATTGTCTTCATTTTTTGTACAAAATTTAATACTATTTCAGCACGCAAAAAAAGAAAGACAAATCATGCCACATGCATCGATTAAAACACTTTCCAATACAACAGACTTTTTTGAACCAAATTTGCATCTTCATTTGCCAAGTATCATTTTGCGTATAACCTCAAAAAATCTGTATTTTACTGTCAATGTAATTTTGCGAAACCCTGTAAGAGAACTTTAAGTGTTCATTCTATCTCTGTTCATAATGAGTAAGCTAATATAAACGTTCATATACTTACTGTATTGATCTCTAAACTCTCATAGAGCGTAATGTTTTGAAATTATTTTGAGTGCTCGAAACAATAAAATGTAAACTATACATGCTACTTACACTCTTTCCAATGGAGAACATTAACATATATCATTTTTGTTTCCTTTGAAATACGAATATCTCTAAAATGCGATTTAAACAATGAGTGCTCATAGAGCGTAATGTATTGGAATTATTTTGGGTGCTCCTGTAAAAGAACTATAAATACTATATGCAACCCTTTTCTCAATAGGGCACATGGTACAGTACATAGAAATAACATACTACATAAATTTCGTAGTAATCGATGCACATTCACGTCAAGTAGCACAGAACACGATGAAACGGACAGACAATTTTCCCCCCAACACTGCTCATCAAGCATTTTGCCTCTGATAAGGCTTAAATTACTGGCAATTTTATTATGGAGGCTATCAGTGGGCGGCCAGCCTTGCACCCTATGAAGAGACGGACAAGGAAACATCCAAGCTTAGACAGAAGGTGTGATATAGAGTTTCTTTCTAGCCACTAGGCCGGACTGATAAATTGAAATCATGAGCATAAACATTGACATAAATTGAAATCATTGAAATCATTTCATAAATTGAAATCATGAACATAATACAACTTCGTTGGAGTGTTAAAAAAGTATAACATTATGACAATGTTTCCATTTTCGACTAAATTATTTTTTTATGAATTGAAGTACTTCAAGAATTTCAATATGTATAACTTCGTGCTCAGCTCATTGGTTGAAAAGAGTAGGCATTTAGGTAACATAAAAAATGGCTCGATTACTTACTAAACGCATTTCTTCTGTCCAACTTCACACTGCTTTGATGTTACCGTAAATAAACAAATAAATGCCTAAAATTATTTTAACCCTTTGACGCTAGGTGTCGCGCTGTGAAACCACCTTATTTCAGCAGTCGCAAAAATGTGGTTAAATGGTCCCAACGCTGAAAAAGTGCAGCCGTTGTCATCTATTCATTTAACTACCAACAACATGGCGGTCGATCCAATAGCCCATCTGGCATCACAGAGCTAAAGACGTTTTCTGACACAGCCAGTTGTGAGGCGGCTGGTTGTGCAGCCGCACAGCTAGCTGTGTCAGAAAACTTCTTAAGCTCTGTGTCGCAGGTGGGCTATTGGACCGAAAGCCATATTGTGTTGGTAGTTAAATGGATAGATGACAACGGCTGTACGTTTTGATCGTTGGGCAGTCTATCGAGTTGGTCTTCTCTATACTGATGTGAAAATGCTCGAGCTTCAAAAGGTTAGACTATTCCTACTGTGCAGATAAGAACTTGTTTTCCCTTTACTACAGATGCGAAACCCTTCTAAAAGACCATTGTTATACTGCAGAATTAATATGAGGAAATATTGGTCTTTTTAGATTAGCCACTATCTAAAAATTAATTCACCATCGATTTTGTAATCGAATTGGGTATGAAATGGTTCGAAGGCGTCCAAAATAGGGAAATATTGAGCACTGAACCAAAAAAGCTGAAAATCTTATCTTCAATATAGCAGTTTTGGCAGGGTATATATGTATATATATATATATATATATCAGTGGCGTAGCGAAGAGGGGTTAGGGGGGTCATAACCCCGCCATGAGGAATTTTTTGCCATGCAAAATGTATATTCTTCATTCCCTTATCACGCACACCTATACATATATATGAGTTGAAGTAGTCGTAACCCCCCCCCCATAGAAATTTCTGGCTACGCCACTGATATATATATATATATATATATCCCCTGAAGTAATTGAACAAAAAGATATATACAATTAATATTATTGATTCTTATAAGAATTACTTTTTGTCTTTTAGTTATAAGTAAAAAAATTATTAAAAATTTGTTTTTTCAGAGTACAAGGTCGAATTTCCTGAATGTGCGACAAAAGTAAGTTATTTTTAAATGCATACTAACAAAAAAAATAGTGTTTTCAACTTCTAATAAATAACGATAGCTATAAATACAACAGTTTAAGCGTTTCTCTTTCAAGCAAATTTTAAATTGATTATTATTTTCAGTTTATGAAAGACAAAGGTTACTTTGGAAAAAAATGGAGCTGTGAGGACGTGGTAAGTCTCATTTATCTGTACATATGTACTGAAAAGGATTTTTAAAACGCTTTATATCATTAGCATACGACAGCGTAAATATATCTATTCCTGATTGTGTTCAATGATCAAAACGTGTGGTTATATAACAAAACAAAAGAAAAAAAAAAGAAAGAAAAAAAAGGGGGGGAGAAAAATAAACTCCGAAATGTTCTTGCATTTTAAATTTGCATTAAAGTGATATGTATTCAAAGCATATCATAATCCATATTCGTCGTCCCTATTTTTCTTCCTTATTCCAATAAGCTGGAAAGGGTATCATAATCTATGAGTGTGCCGTATTTGTCTTTCTTGTTCCATAAAACTCTTTTCAGAATTGAAATCGATATTAAAGTTGCCTACTAAAACTGTTTTACAATCTTCACCTTGTGTATTCAAACTACACTTCACCTATTCCAACTATACCTCACTTCACACTACTAACAGACGCCTTTACAGAGGCTATTCATATTCTAATTAAAATTCCAAAAATTAACAGTAGGGTTAAGCAATTTCTCGCCAAATATAGAAGATATCGCCAAGCTGGGTTCAGTTTTGGTGACTTCTTTTGGGGGCATGAATTGGGCGATAAATCGGCAAAAGCAGAAAACCTTGGTGACTTTTGGCTTTGTACTATCTCCCCCCACCCCTTCCACCCGGACCCGCTATCTGGCTTCACTTGAAAAGTGAAACGCCGTTCCTTGAGTAGAGAAAAAACGTTGTCTGAAATTAATAGCACTCTAGTGCTTAAAAGAAAGTATTCTTTCTACTTTTTTTAATGAGGAAATTTTAAAAAAATCTTTTATCTTCTCAATCGGAGTTCGCACATGTTAATAAATACATGAAACCCATAACAAGGGAAAATCAGCTAAGAATGTAGTTAGAGTTTAAAATTAATAAAAACTTTATAAAAAACACACATAAAATGGTACTATTCAGCCAGATGATCATGATCATTTCGGGTGATACAAAAAGTCCGTTCTTCATCAGTTCTAAGAAATTTCAACTATCTACGCAAGTAGAATATATAGAGGTTGCCATTCCGAATAGGGCAACTATCACTGTTCAGTTTATTTAGCTATGTATTCATGTATAGTTGACATTTCTTACAACTGAAGAAGGAAGGACCTTTTGTATCACCCGAAACGATCATCTTGTGGATGTGTACCATTTTATGCGTGTTATTATGCAAAGTATTAACTCATTTTACATGAAATGCGTGTTATCAAGATAGTGCTAATGTGCTATATTGTTCATCATTTAAGACAGCTGTCTCTTAATTGTTTTAAAGTGTAACACAACGGAGATGAATTATTTAAAATTTAGTAGTCATTTTTTAAATTAGTCAATTCATATTTTAAAATGCATAATTTTTAAGTTTCAAAGAGCGGGATTAAAATGCCTCGGTTGAAAATTCCAATGTCATTTCTGTCACCTTATTAATAATAATAATAACGCCCTAACGTTTCTCATTTTCTTTCGTACATCATGCTAAAGCTGCAAATCTATTTTAGTAAAACTGAACAAACCGTAAGTTTGGAATTATTTTACTTCTGTCGTTGTTTGGGGTAACTTACGAAGTTTCAATGCATTTGTTTTTCAGAGATCACTCTCCATGGATCTGATACAGACAGCAATACAGATGAAAAGTGAAGGAAAGGAAAGACAATTCGGGGTAAGTTTCAATATTCTCTATTTAGGGATGGTTACCGGCGGAGTCCGAATTAAGCAAGGGCAGATGGGGCAGCAGTCCCGGGATCGCAGTGAAATACAGCCTCAAAATCGAGAAGTGGCAGTGTTGAGAAGTCAATAGTAGAAATGTGTGTACGCAGAAAATTTTGTACTGCATATGTTTTATGTATGTTTGAATACATACTTATATGAGTATGAAAGGGGTGTTTCAATAAGGGGGTGGGGAGGGGTTTCAATAAAAATCTCAATTTCGGGCATCATGTTCGCAGGAAGACTCCGGGGGCAGTGATGGATGGACCCAGGAAAAAATTCTGGAAGGGGCATAAATTTTTTTCTCTCATTTTTCTTATGCGCATGAATCTATAAAATAAGTCAATCTTTTGTAGTCTATATTAAGTCGTTTGGGGGTCACCTGCCCCTGTGTACTATTCCCCACAGGGTCTGCATTCGCCAACTTCCGGGACTCGCAGGCAGCCATGCTTAAAAAAAAAGAGAAGCGAATCCATGATATATCTAGTGCTATCTATCTCTCAAGTTGTGATTATAATTCACTTGCACTGTTTTGTTTAATTCGGCTATATGATTGGGGGAGGAAAAGATTATTTTTCTCGCTTACTTAAAAATATTGTAAATAGTAGATATCCTGCTAAATATCTTTTATTGAAGTGATTAATATTCCTTTGGTAATGCAATTTTTCTAAGAAAATTAACTATTAAAGCAGGTCATTTTCTTTTAGATGAGCTTTTTTTTTCTAAAAAAAAAAAAAAGCTTTTACTGGAAGTATCTATCATGCACCGAAGTAATCTAAGATTTACAATACAACCACAAAAAAATCTAATGTATTCCAAGCTTAATTAGAACTAATATATTCAATATTGTATTGCTTGTTTTGTGTTATGTCAAGCCTACACAAGGAGTGTCTGCCTACGCGTTGGGGGCACCTTGGTCGTAGAAGTTTTTAAGGGATTCTAACTCAAATTCGCGTTACGTCTTGAAAAACCGATCAACACTCCACACCGGCAGCAGACCCGAGTGCAGGACCTTCACACTTCAACCGTTTACCGTGTCCAAGCTCTTATCCGCTCAGCCATGGAAGGGCCTCTAATATATTCAAAGCCTCCCTATTTTAATATTATTATTATTATTATTATTATTCCGTTCGACAGCATTTTGAGTTTTCCGGAATTTTGAGTGGCCCGTAAAGTCGAGTGTGTAGCTGCTTTTCCAACATTAACTTCATAAAAAAATATTTAAATTCAATATACTTTAAACTCAACAAGTTTATCACACCAAAAAATTTAACTTAAAAATGTAACTTTAAAAATTTCTATCCTTCAACGGGTTTATGAAAACGTTGCGCTCCTTACTTCTTAAAAAAAAAAAAAAAAAAAAAAAAAAAAAACTACGCTGATTTTTAATTAATTCATATGGCCGAGTGGATAAGACGCTCAAAATGATAAGATGGCTGCGTGTGAAGGTACTGGGTTCAGGCCTATCGCGCGGCTATCCATCTAACGGTCTAGAGTTTGGGTTGGTTTTGTCCAGATGAAAATTGAATATGCGTTAGAACCCCTTAAAAAATCCTCCAACCGAGACACCCTCCCCCATTCTTGGGAGATAGTTCTTGGCACACCAACAAATTAATTTAATGATATTTCGACTTATATGCATTAAAGAATGCCGGTAGTGTTGTTCCATTTAGATTTTTAATCCTTCAATGCATGGCGTATCATTATTTTTACACTATATATCAAATATGATACTTCGGGAAAAACTCCGTACATAAATACAAATTCTGAAACATTAATAAAATTTCACTTCCACTTCATTCTATTACTTTCAACTCGTAATTTTTTTTTTTTTTTTTGGTAGCTATATACAAGTGAATAATCCACAATTTTTTTTTTAATTTTGAGTTTTAAAAGGGTTAAATCCGGAACTTCGTCTAAAATCGATTTTTTTTCACCTACCGGTCGGTCTCTTCGGCGGAGCGAGATTGAGTTCCATTGTATTATTGATAACCTCTCTGATCGTAGACGTAACGAATTAGCAAGAATTTATTGTACTAGCTGATTGCCCCGTTCATCGCACGGGAATGAATAGACTTTTCATGTTACGGTTTGTTGTAATTACTATTTATCACAATAAATAGATATAGAATAATGGATATCTCATAAATATTATCTGTGTTCAATAATCATGCTTATAGAATTTCATGACGATCGTTTGAGCGGTGAAGAAGATGATTCGGCGCAGCGCCATCAACTTTCAAAGTTATTGCAAAATGGATAGCATCAAAATATTCTCCTGTCCAAATGTCTATGTGTACCAATTTTCATAGCAAACAATTTAACGGTCAAGATACGCTTTAGCGCCATCTAGTGCCGAATTAAAATAATAATACGCTAGAGCGCCATCAATAGGCGAGTTAAGGTGGATTCGTATCTGCCGCGTCGCACCGGAACCATGCCGTACTGTTTCGCCGTTTTGGACCGCTGGCTGTCCTCGCGGCGAGCTTGCCTTGCCGCAGGTAAATACACCAATGCTCTTCTGTAATTGGCTGTAGCTGTAAAAGCTCTTCTGTAATTGGCTGTAGCTTTGCGGTCGCTGCGGATATCTGTTCTCGCCAGATAATGCGCAAACCCTCGGCGCTCGCCGCGCGGGCGTCGTGTTGCTCCGCCACGTGACGTCATTGCGGCGTCTTAGCGGTGCGGTACGGCCAGTATGAATCCGGCTTTATA
Source organism: Cheiracanthium punctorium (assembly GCA_038373885.1). NCBI lineage: Eukaryota > Metazoa > Arthropoda > Arachnida > Araneae > Cheiracanthiidae > Cheiracanthium > Cheiracanthium punctorium. The sequence continues at coordinate 128,703 of JAWZYV010012638.1, read as the reverse complement.
GCAAAATGGATAATGCGAAAATATTCTCCGTGTTCTAATATGTATGTATACCAACTTTCAGAGCGGTCAGTTGACCGATCAAGAAGTTGATTGCTTCAGTGCCATCTAGTGGCGAGTTAAAGTAATAATGAGCTGCAGTGCCATCTAGTGGTAAGCTACAGCCAAATGAATACGAAAAAAATAATCTCTCTGCTCAGATGTGTAAGTATACCAATTTTTAAGGTGATCAATTTTCAAGGTCCAACGGTTTTGAAGTTGTTCCACTGCATCGCCATGTAGCGGCGAGTCATAGCAAAATGGATAACGTAAAAGTATTCTCTGTGATCAAATATCCGTGTGTACCAATTTTCATCGAAATAAGTTAAACGGTATTTTCACAGGAAGCGGTTGAACGGTACAGCAAAATGGATGCGACGAAAATATTTTTCCCGTTCAAACATCTATATTTACGACTTTCCATGGCGATCAGTTGAATGGTCCTGAAGTTATTGGTTTGTAGTAACATCCAGTGGCAGCAAAATGGAGAACGCCAAAATATTCTCCGTATTCAGGTATCTATCTATACCAGTTTTCATGGCGATCAGTTGAACAGTCTTTATATGCTGCGAGTTACAGCAAAATGGATAACACGAAAATATTCTCCATCTTCAAGTATATGTATATGAATTTTCATATACAGAGATCAATTGTGTGGTCAAGAAGTTGGTGCCTTGCATTGCCATCTAGTGGCGAGTTAAAGTAATAATGCGCTGCAGTACAATCTAGTAGCGAGTAACAACTAAATGAATAGTCAGAGTATATTCTCCATGCTCAAATGTGTAAGTATACATTTTTTATAGGGATCGGTCCAACGGTATAGAAGTTGATGCGCTGCAGCGCCATCTAGCGGAAGGACATAGCAAAGTGGATAGTGTAAAAATATTCTCCATGTTGAAATATCCATGTGTACCAATTTTCATCTAAATCGCTTGAACGGTATTTTCATAGCACGCGGTTAAACGGAATATAATTCGACGTTCTGCAGCGCCATCTAGCGTCACGTTACAGCAAAACGGATAATGCAGAAGTATTCTACGTCCTCAAATATCCATGTGTACTAATTTTCATCAAAAACGGTTGAACGGTATTTTCATAGCAAGCGGTCCAATGGAATAGAATTCAACGCTCTGCAGCGCCACTTTGCGGCAAGTTATGGCAAAATGGATTGTGTAAAAATATTCTCCGTGTTCAAATATCCATACGTACCAATTTTCGTCAAGATAGGTCAAACGGTATTTTCATAGCAAGCGGTTAAATAGAATTCGACGTTCTGCAGCGCCACCTAGCGGCGAGATAGAAGAAAATGGATAGTGTAAAAATATTCTCCATGTTCAAATATCCATGTGTGCAAATTTTCATCAAAAACGGTTGAACGATATTTCATAGCAAGCGGTCATACGGAATAGAATTCGATGCTCTGCAGCGCCACCTAGCGACAAGCTAGAGGAAAATGGATAGCATAAAAACCTTCTCCGTCTTCAAATATCCATAAATGGCAATTTTTTATCAAAATTGGTTGAATGGTACTTTTATAGCAAGCGGTCCAACGGAACAGAATTCGACGCTCTGCAGCGCCACCTAGCGGCAAGTTATAGCTAAATGGATTGCGTAAAAATATTCTCCGTGTTCAAATATCCATACGTACCAATTTTCGTCAAGATAGGTCGAACGGTATCTTCATAGCAAGCGGTTGCATAGTATTCGACGTTCTGCAGCGCCACCTAGCGGCGAGCTAGAGTAAAATAGATTGCATAAAAACCTTCTTTGTGACAAAAGACTTAGGTGTACCAAATTTCACGGTGGTCGGTCAAGCGGTTTTGGAGTTTTGCAACGTCATACACACATTCGTCACACACACCCACAAACATTCATTTTTATATATATAGATAAAGATTATTTGAAAATGAATTTTCAGAAAAACTTTAAATTACTCAGAAAGTTTACTTTGAGAAATTTAAAAATTCAACTACAAGTAGCTAAAAACTGTAGAACTTTGCGTATATAGGCAATTTAAAAAGATTTATTTTCAAATATGTCAGTGTGTGTCTGTGCGTGAGGATGAGAGCGAGAACGAGAAAGAAAGTGATCGCGACTTAAAAATTGGCTCTGGAGGGGAGGGGGGGGGGAACACATTAAAATTGGAACCGGACCCTGGACCCCTTTTCTGGTAGCGCCGGCGGCCCTGAATATAATCTACACTCACTTCCAAAACTTAAGCACTGAGAGGAAAATGTTAATTTTCGTAAACCAATCTGAAGCAAAGGTAGAAGGAAGTATGCAAATATGTTAGGTAACAGCCAGTCACGGTTTCGCTTCGAGAAAAATGCAAAAGAGGCAGTCGTTAAGAAGTCGACATTGTGAAGGGTTGTTGGAGTTGTATGTAAGTGCTGATGAAAGGTGTTTAGAATATTCGTAAGATCTGTTTTCAAGCTAGACGTGTTTCTATGGCTTCGAGAAGTCGAATAGAAGTATAGAAGATTTTGAGAGCTGGCGGGTTGTCGGATGTGTTGAAGCAGAACAGTCTATCATAGACGTTGTTCTTTTCTTCAGCGTTCATCATTCCGTCGCTTCACTATTAGGAAACAATTCCAAACCAGCCAAAGAGTTGTCCGAAGATCCAGTCGTCCAAGGGTTATGACCCTAGCGGAAGTTTGATGTATTGCCGTTGTAACCAAGCGGAATTGAAGATTGATCTCCACATGTGTGATATCTATGGTTGCAGCGGCCATGGTAAGACGATATCTGCCACTACTGTTCGTCGAAGGCTATACATGACTGGTCTGTACGTCCAGGTATCAGGAGTTTCCGTTCTGTCCAATCCAGAGGCGCAAGATTAAAATGGTGCTGCCAGCATGTGAATTGGACTGTCTGATTGGAGTTACGTTATGTTCACAGATGAATCTAGATTTGCCCTACAACCCGATGATAAGCATGTAGGGATCTGGAGGGAACAAGGCATATGTAATCGGCCCGAGAACATCACCGAACATCTTACATTCCGCGGTGGAAGCATCATGGTCTGGGCAGGGATTTCATTGGGTTATCACACCGACCTGCATATTTACAGGCGAGGTTCTGTGACGGCTGTACAGTATCGAGATGGATTGAAGATTTGATTGAAGTCCTTTGATTGACTCCATTTGAAACTGTACGGACAATATTGCGTATCCCCATAGAGCTGCCATCGTTGACGACTTTCTGGAGACCTATGGAGACCTGGCTCCTATGGAGTGGCCGGTTTACTCGCCAGACCTTAATCCAATTGAAAATCTTTGGGATGCCCTCGGCCGTGCTGTATGTGGACGTTTCCCATCTCCAGCCACTCTCAGAGATTTAGGAACTGTCCTACAGAAGGAATGACGGTTACTCGACTCTGAGGTGGTTGATCAACTCGTAATAAGTATTATCACACGCTGTACACTTCGTATGAAGGTGGGGGTAGCTCAAACACCCTATTAATATCGGATTAAGTTGTTTGTTTTGCATTTAAACATCATTTTGTTGATGACGCAAATATGACGTCATCTTATGATTTATGAAAATTCAATATTTTTTTATCTATGTATGTAATTCTTTCTTTTGTTTCATGAATAAACATAGAGCTACTTACTTGCAGCATTTCATATCAATCAAAGCAGTTCTTACCAATTTCTTCGCATTTTACCGCTACGGTCTCAGTGCTTGTCTTTTGGAAGTGAGTGCGTATACAGTTAAACCTGTCTAATGCGGCTAACCTCGAGAAGAACAAAACTGGTCAAAGATGGTAAAGTGTGATGGTTGTAAAGTAAAACTGAATAAAAGTGGTCATTGTAGACAGGGACAGGTGGTCTCTTTTACCAAGGTGCAAGGACGTACGCAGGGGGTGGTCCCAGGGCCGTACTCAGAAAGGAATTTCGGGGAGGGTCCAAAAATTTCGGAGGGGGACCAAACGGGGAAAAAGGCTAAATTTTTCTCATAAAGACTTCATCATTATTATTTCGTGAACAGAATTTTAAATTTCGGGAGGGGAGTGACTGGACCCCCTGGTCCACCGCGCTGGGTGGCCTAGAGGGTCCGGACAATCCGAAAATTCTGAAAAACTGAAATTTCGGAAATTTCAGTTTTTGGGAATAAAATAATAATAATGAATCTCTTTGTGAAAATTTCTGCCTTTCTCACTGTTTGGACCAGGCCCCGACTGGCTCTCTTGGGGGCCCTCGGGAGAGATTTAAAAGGGGCCTCTTCTGGATCCGAATTGTCGATTCGGGGGCCCTGGGCAAAAGCTTCATTGATGATCCCCTCTTTCTAAAACTTTCAAAATTTACAAATTTTTAAAGAACAATGAGCCCGGGCGCTTGCCCCGAATGCCCTCCCGGAAATCAGGCCCTTCCTCTTACTGAGGAATTTAGAGGGAATGGAATATTAGAATATGTAATATTTGAAAATTATATATATAGGCTTACGCGCCTAAAAATCACATTTAACTATTTCAGAGATTTGGGGGGCTCTGACTTTTTGTGGGCCCCCTTGCGTCGCGGGGTTTCTGGGATCCTCCGCTGCGTCACTGCGCAAGATTGCTGGAAAAAAAAATAATCAAATTACTCTTATTATAAAGTTGTATATCCACTTTTGAATGCCTCACCGGGGCCCCCTTGGGCGGGGGGCCCTCGGCGATCGCCGACCAGCCGACCGGGCTTGGTTTGGACCCCTTCCGAAATTTCTTCCTGCGTATGGCCCTGCTATGCCAAGGTAATAACTTTAGCAAGTTTCACTGTACGTTAAATCCAGCCATGGTTTAATCACAATCACACGACAAAAATTGCTTAGTGCTGCCATCTGTTCTCATGCTATAAAAATAAAATTCTTCAATTTTAATTTTAATTTTAGGCTTTCTTTTATTTTTTTTAATCCTATTTTACGATGCGATTTCAATGAGACAACAAAGCATATTAGAGACTAAAAAACTGATCAAATAGCAAAAAGATATATGCTTCACTAATCCTAACTAATATTATAAATGCGAAAGTGAGTTTGTTTGTTTGTTTGTTTGTTTGTTTGTTTGTTTATGACGCTTTCACGCCTAAACCGCTGAATCGATTAGGATGCATTTTGGTTTAGATATAGAGGGGACCCTGGAGTTATTTTTTTTAATTCTATCTTACGATGCGATTTCAATGAGACAACAAAGCATATTAGAGACTAAAAAACTGATCAAATAGCAAAAAGATATATACTTCACTAATCCTAACTAATATTATAAATGCGAAAGTGAGTTTGTTTGTTTGTTTGTTTATGACGCTTTCACGCCCAAACCGCTGAATCGATTAGGATGCATTTTGGTTTAGATATAGAGGGGACCCTGGAGTTGGTTATAGGCTAATAAGAATTTTAGATTTTTAATTACTTTTTGAATTATTAATTAAAAACCGTTTTTACGTTGCCATGCTTGGCGAGTTTCGCCCGTATCAATCAAATGATTCATGTTTTGAGCTAACAAGAATGCTATTGCTTCAATAAAGAAGCGCGTGCGTGCATCTGAAAAACAGTAAATTCCACGGAAATTATGCCAGTTTTATGCCAAATCTATCTATCAATAATAATAAAAATGAATGTTCTCCAGACAAATCTACAGAAAGCAGAGCTTTGAAAATTTGAGCATAGAAGCCCATGACTGTGCACCTGAGGCTCAGAATGTTGAAATTTTAAATACTTTTCTAATTATTAATTAAAAACCGTTTTATCGCCCGCACAAAATGATTTATGCTTTTGAAATAAAGCTGAAATTCTATTTTCAGATAAACATGCATTTGAAAAACATGAAATGGTATGGAAATTATGTTGATTTTACGCTAAATTAAAAAGCATTAGAAAGAAAATTCCAAATGTGTTTCTTAAACTTCATAAATTTCCAAATCCTACCAATAATATAAAAACTCGGCTGTTCGAGCCTCGTCAGGGGGAGATCCCCCTGAACCCCCCCTAATTTTTTAGTTTTATTCTTGCCATATTAAAATTATATTAATTAACTTGGCATTTTATCGCTCATCTTTCGCGTATTTCGCCTGATAACCCTATGTTGAAATTTTTATGAGTGTAACCTATTTATAGAAAAATACATGTGGAGCATTTTCTACAGCTTACGAAATAGTGTAACAATATCGAGACTAAAGATTGCTTTAAACTCGATATTAAAGCTGTTGTGAACTAATAGTATTTAAATACATGTAAAATTATGTCGCTTTTTTATGTCGCTTTATTATGTCACATTTTTGGGACACATTTTTCAATAAGGGTATTGAGAGATAAAATGACATAGTCATTAAAAAATGTGTACGTTTGGGTGTTTAGATGTTTTTGACTGAATCACACACAAATTGCTGAACGGATTTGGAAAAATTCGTAATGATAGCTTATGCCCTGGATTAACATACAGGCAACCTTTCAAGCATATAGCATAAATAATTCTTTTACAAAAACATTCAAAATAATTCTAATGTATTGCGCTCTATGGAATTATAGCTACTAAACCGAATTTAAAACTTAATTACACTATTCCTGAGTATTATTGTTTGTTTGTTTGTGGATTAAGACCTATTGACTGCACTAGGGTCCTAGGCCTATATGGGTTATTCCTCTGTGGGGAACTTTCTAAGGGATCCTAGCCCGTATTTACGCGAGGTTTTGGAGAAAACCGCGAAAATCTGCGAACGGCTAGGTCGACAGGCTCGACCAGGGGTTGAACCTGGCACTTCCAGCCTTCCAGTTTTGAGAGTAGAACTTCTTAGACACTGGTGGGACCCTGAGTGTTATAGGCTACCTTTTATGCATCTATCACAAATAGTTCTTTTACAGGGATACTCATAAGAATTACATTACACTCTATGTAAATCTCTGTAAGTACTGAACCGATTCCAAAACTTTTTTCACTGTTAGTAAGCTACACTATTCTTGAGTATTATAGGCTAAAATTCATACATGTAGTGCAAATAGTTCCTTTACAGGAACACTCAAAATAATTCTTATACATTACGCTCTCTGGGTATCTCTGTAACTATAGAACCGATTCTAAAACTTTTTCGCTAAGAAAAAGCTGCACTATTCCTGATTAGCGTAGGCTAAAATTCATGCTATAGCATAAATATTTCTTTCACAAGAACAGCAAAAACAGTTAGCAAATACTGTCGTAAATGTATTCGCCAAATGCCTGAAAAAAACTCTAAGTTTAGTAACTCTGCTTACTCTCTTATTTTAAACTAGCTGAAGTACCCGTCTTCGACGGGTTAGTGAATGAAAATTTTCAAAAAGCAAGAACTTTCGTCAGCATTGTAGGAGTACACAGAATGGATGTAGTATGTTGCCAAAGTAAAGAAAGCGAAGTTATAATTTTCATGTATTGTTAAAATATTACAGGTTAGAGAGTAACTAAGTAATATCATTTTATTCGCTTTTGTCGTAATTATGTGATGCGCGAACGAATATTTACGCATATTGAAATAATTTTCGCAAAATCTCAAAATTTAATCAACATTTTTGAAAAATTGGAAGCCTAGAATTTAAGTTGAGTGACAACCTATCATGTCACCCAAATTCGTTTTATTCCCTGCAGTCTTTATTTCGTGATGCTGGAACAAATTTTCAGCATTTTAAAACGATTTTCGAAAAATCTCAAAATGTAAGCAAAATATTTTTAAAATTCAACGCCTATAAATTAAGATTAGCAACTGCCTATCATATCACTCAATTTCGTATCATTCGTATTAGTCGTTATTACGTGATGCTTGAAGAAATATAAACGTATTTTGAGAGAATTTTTACAAAATCTCAAAATCTAATAAAAATGTTTAAAAAATTGGACTCCTATAGTTTATGTTGAGCAACCATCTATCGTGTGACCAAATTTCGTATCATTCGCTTTAGTCGTTATTACGTAATATGGGAACAAAGATTCACTCAGTTTTAAACGATTTTCACAAAATCTCGAAATCTGATGGATTTTTTTTAATTAGATGCCTATAGTTTAAGGTGAGTGACCACCTATCATTTCACCAAATATCATTTTTTCTCCTTTGCAGTTATTACGTGATTTGCGAACACAAATTTACGCAGTTTGAAATGATTTTCGCAAAATTTCAAAATCTAATCAAGATTTTTTTTAATTTGACGCCTATGTTTTAAGTTGAGTGACCACCTATCATGTCACCCAATTTCATATCATTCGCTTCAGTCGTTTTTACGTGATGCTTGAACACAAATTTATGCAGTGTGAAAGGATTTTCGCAAAATCTCAAAATCCAATCAAGATTTTTTTTAAAGTTCGACGCCTATGTTTTAAGTTGAGTGACCACCTATCATGTCACTCAATTTCATATCATTCGCTTCAGTCGTTTTTACGTGATGCTTGAACACTAATTCACGCAGTTTGAAAGGATTTTCGCAAAATCTCAAAGTCCAATCAGGATTTTTTAAAAATTGGACGCCTATGTTTTAAGTTGAGTGACCACCTATCATGACACCCAATTTCATATCATTCGCTTCAGTCGTTTTTACGTGATGCTTAAACGAAAAAAGCGTCACGGACAGAATGACAGAACGACAGAATGACAGAATGACAGACAGACAAACTTTTTTTTGAGGGTCGCATCGGATTCCCGGGTGCTTGAAGCGGATAGAAATCGCAAAATTTTTGAATTCCAAGAAATGTACAGACAAAAGTCTAATTTTATTTATATAGATGAAGTATACTACCACGCATTATACTTCATATAAAATAAGTAAAAAGCAAATAATATTTAAATGCAGTTTCTTTTGTCGCAAACATATGTGTTATTCACACATGCTTCATTTCTTTTGGGACCTAACTCTAAAGCCGACGCGGACGAAGTCGCGGGTAGCAGATAGTTTAACTATATTTTTAAAAATGCATTAAAAATATATAGCAATAAGTCAGGTAATAATTGGTAACACGGTATAGACTGAATGTGGAAGAAAAAATGTAAAACAATGCAAATGAAAAATCAGCCTCACCATGGCACAGTGGTTATGTCACTGGAAATGGTAGACGGACGAAGTGTGAAGGTCCCGGTTTCGGATCCCGTCGCGCGTCCGTCGACCTACCCGTTCGGAGTTTTCTGTGGTTTTCTACGAAACTTTGCGTAAATACGAGTTAGGACCCCTTAGAAAGACCTAGCCAATTTGCCACGAAAAATTACTCTAATAAGCGGGATATTTCATTGCCCAGGATCACATTGACTATTATTAAGGCTTGGTACATTAAAAATTTAATACAATAAGCGGGAAGCGGGATATTCTTTTAACCGATATTCCGTTAAGCGTGCAAGACTATATTGTGATTCCGAAAAATTTAGGTACATTCGAACCAGTTAATGGAATGAATATAGGTTAAAGGAATATCCTGCTTATTGTTATAAATTTTCAATGTACCAAACCGTAATCGTTAGTCACTGTAATCCAGGGTAATGGAATATCCCATCTATTACAATAAATTTTTGTGGCAAATTGGCTATTCCATTCAGCGGTTCAACTGAATTCAGATTTAAAAAGAAAAATCGTTTTTTGACCAGCTCTACATTTACTTTGGCAAGTTTCTTTGCGGCGTCTCATCTCAACACTCGTACCGGTGTTATGTACGTATGTATGCATTTACAATCCATTTCGACCACCCGCGAATCCATTTAATTAGTTTTTATCGTGACGTCTCTACCTAAGTATGAACTTATGCATGCATTTCGCATAGTCGACCCTCTTTTATCGCGGTTAATCCGTACCAGACTCTACTACGATAAGGGAATTTCCCGGAAGTAGGATTCTTAATTTAGAAACCAAATATTTTCATGGGGCACAGAAAACTTGTTTATTGCCAGAATTTATTTAAATGGGGGGCTTTGGACAATCCCATTGACTCCCATGTTAATTTTTTTTTTACTTTTTTGTTGTTGTTGTTTGTTTGTTTGTTCACAACTCCGAATCTGATTCTGTTTCTGTGTATATGTACCATAGAGACAGAGTAAAATTATCAAAGTGCCAAATGACGCAATCTTAAGTGTATTAAAAATTTATAACATTTAATATTTCAATAAAATTCCAAATTAATCTACTTCCACTATGCCACTAGATGGCAGCCTTTCACCAAATATATTTTATCGAGATATTAAATAGGGTCAGGCGGGGGAAAATCGTCTTTTTTTTTTTAAATGGTCCAACAATCATGCTGTTAAATTTATATTAATTAAATTATTGAAGTAAATTACATAAATTTTACTTATATAGACTGAAAATATAGCATTATTTTTTAATGTTATTAAAATACTTTTTTGCGGTGTCATTCTTGGTTAAGCAAGTATTGAATATTTTCCCCACGGTGGAGGAAAATAGGGGTGGAACAAAAGTATCTCTATATTTTTAATAAAAATCATTTTAATGCTATGATTGAAATAAAAGGCACTCAATTCAATGTATTCTTTAATGTCCTCCAAGAAAAAGATGCACAGAAAAGGATTATTTCCCAAAATATTTAGCTAAAGAAATATGTCCAAGATTATCAAATTTAGGTTCACTCAAGTATATGGCAAATGCTGCTTGGTTCCACACAGGGTTGTAGGTTAGGTAGTGATGGGGTTGTAGCCACACGCGAAATAAATAAACATAAGATATTAAAAAAAACATATTTGTGGATAGATTTGAAATATCACCTTGAAAATTTTGAGGTTCAGCTTCGAATATAAGCCAAAATCAATATTTTCTCTAATGTATGTTTCTCCAACGGCAAAAGATTTCAAATTCAATTTATAAATTTATTTATTTTTTTGTCTTTTAAATTTATTTTTATATGCGAACACTTGTAGGCAAGGTAAAGAAATTCCATTCCCCTCCTCTCCCGCCCCGAAAAAAAAGATTTGTTATTCGGATTTTTAAAAGCTATTCACCAAATTATAGTTTTATGAGTTCTCAATCACCCACGAAAATATTCTTGGCTAATTTGCTGGCACCACAAAATTAAGTTTTACAATAGACAGTTAATTAAATGTCAATTTCATTGATTTTAACTGTTTTTTCGGGAATATTTAACTAAAGAAGAATAGAATTGTCAGTATTATACAGAAATTTTCTAAGTTCCCCATTTTACCCCACCTCAGAAGAAAAAGTTTTAAAATAGAAATTACAATTTTATTCTTAATTTTTTTATATAATTCAATTCTTTTGACGCCTCTCTACTAATATGTATCAAAATATAAATGCTTTCTCTAATTATGGGGAATCTAGAAGAAAGTTTTTCAATACCACTTGTTAAGAGGCAGTATAATTAGAGCAAAAACAAGAAATGTTTCACACATTAATATCTTTGAAATATCCTAAAACTTCACTAGAAGTACTTTTTATGTTGTTAAAATATATAACCATAGAAAAAAAAATTGAAATACCACCTGACCTTATTGTATATGTTTGATATACTTAAGATTGTACCATCTACTATGCATGTTGATTACCTGTGTATTTAGTACATAAGTACAGTAAAATTAAGAATGTCAAGCACTTCAAAATTTTAAAAGTCTTCTTATATGCTGTATATACACTGAAATAAAGGATAAACCAATATGAGTTACGAAACTTTTAGGAAAAATTCTTTAAAATTTCGCAAAGTGTGTCACTGAAAATTTTTGTTTTGTTATTCCATGTTTAAGAATTTTTTCCGCAGCCTTTATAAAATGCACCGTTTTAACAATTGTTTCTGTATGTAGTCTTCTGAATAATCATCCTCAAATTTTTCGTTCAGCTGGCGCAATTAATTTTAGTTTGTGTATCAAGCCCGTAAGGCATTCACACTTAAACAGAATGTTTTTCTTGGGTTAATTTTTATTCTTCTTTTATTTCTCTAGGAATGTGTCAAAGAAGTTGCCGAAAAAGTTGTGACGGTAGAAAGAGTGAATGAATTTATGGAAAAAGTGAACGACCCATGCAAAGAAAAGGCATATGCTATTCTGGATTACATTATGAATGAAGTTGGAGACATTTAAATGACGCTGAGTGTATGCAAGATTTTGCTTGTATGAGTATGCCAAGAGGCAATAAAATCTATTTCTTTTCTGAGTGGGTATTCTTTTTTAACGAGTTCATTGTGTGCGCTAGCTGTACTGCGTATCCTTGCAAATGCTACATCGACGAAGTTAATAATTTTCTGAGAGGCTGAGATGTCAAACTTTGTTTAGAGAAAAATGGAGGTAAATGGAATACACCAATGTTTAGTGTTGTTTTGTTGTTTCTCATCCTCGCCGATCTAGCGGAGCTAGGCCAGGTCCATGAGCCCATTCACCCTCAGAAAATCGAAGAACAAGATTGGATCGCTCAGGAAATCCTCCTTTGAAAAATCCTCACAATTGAGCAGGTGGGCTAGGCTAGCAGAACTTTTATAGCAAGAGACATACTTTTATAGCAAGAGACATTTATAGCAAGTAGGATAGATCTTTTGGTGATGCTCAAATTTCATGCATCTAAGGTGACCACTGATAAATCTGGTGAACGCAGTCTGATCGCATCTATCACCCCTGAAAGTCAGAGTGCAACCCGGCCCATCCCCAGAGTACCAGTTGTGAGCTGGAGGAGTTTTCCAGACTAGCTGAACACGTCTCTTTCTAATGGAATGAATTTCTGAGAAGGTAAGTGTCACTTTTCGGTAAAGGCTCAGATGTGCCGAGCTTTGCGAGGGAGTCAGCGATCTCATTCCCATACATTCCCACATGGGACGGAATCCATTGCAAGTAAATGTCTCGTTTCTCAGAGAGTCTATAGGGATACTGCAAGATCGATGTTCCAGCTCTATCGCCCACTCTTTGCCAAGCACTTAGGTACTGGATAGAGCTGCTGATATCTGCCAGGATCCAAATGGGGCCAGTCCTCGAAAATCTCAAGTCCACTTCAATTTGGTAATTGTTGTTGTTGTTTTGTGAACACACGTATATCGGATTTGTGTGCTTGGCTCGAATCCCGCTTATAAATCCTCGTCAGAAGGACAACACAAGGGAGGGGGGTGCTCCCCATGGGGGTGTTTCCGGTATTTCTAAGGGGTCCTAACACGTATTTACGCTAAGTTAGAAAACCACGGAAAACTCCGAACCGTCTACCATTTCCAGTAACATAACCACTGTGCCATGGTGAGGCTATTTGGTAACTAAAAACTGATTATCACACATAAATTCTTCATCAAGTTTGAAAGTGTTATTGTGAACTAATTTAGGCTTACGTATAACTGCTTGAAATGAGATATATATTTTTTATATTATTGTAATCCTCTGAACTCAAAAACGCAGGGGTAGCCGACCTTTTCATATCATGCGGAGACTTTTTTTCACAGAGCAGATACAACTCAAACACTTTCTACACTTCCTTGCGTTTCGTATAGAGTTTTAAAATATGAATACGGGAGGCTTCAGTTTAGGGGGAGGAAACTTGATAACAATGCTTCTTATGATAAGTGAAAACATAAAATTGAAATTGTTGTACTAAGGAAGAGAATTCTAGAGTTAAATCTTCGGATATTTGGTAGGGAATCAGAGATGATTCGATTTTTGGAGTGTGCAAATGCTTCCTTTTGACGCAGTTGACTTAGTATCATAATTTATGGTATAAATTATAAGAAATAAAATGTTTTCGGACACGAAATTATTTTAAACATCTTCAATCAAAATAACAAATTGGCACAAAAATGCACTGCGTCACTTGAAATCATCCAATCCGCAACGTTTGGCGTATGCATTACTACTTGGCCACCCACCCCTGCAATAGTGTAAGCAAAATTTTTCTAAAAGAATTTTTTTTTTTCCACGTTGAGTATGATAGAGGAATCTTCGCCGTTACTGCTTTAAACAATGGATAAAGCAACACTGCTTTCTTTTGAAAGAACTAAAAAAAATAACGAAGGCCAAATCAGTTGAGCTAGAATGTGAGGTTCAATTATTTAACATTTTGCATTGTTATAAAATACAATAGTACACATTTTATAAAACTTACGAATTAAGACTCTGTGGCATTTAAAATGTCTTCTGGTATTCAAATACATCTTTAATGCATTGATAAACTATAGAAATAAACACACCAACGAGAGCTTAGAATGTACAGCTTTTATTTCATTAAATGAAGTACCACAGCGTGTCATGTGTAAGATACATTATATATAAAAATAATGACAAATTTAGTAAGTCAACAACATTTTTTAAGAAATATGTGTCTAGAAGTTTTAAACACCAATTCGCTGACACATAAAGAAGCCTCTAATGACTAAATTTCCCTCTTTTTTTCATACAATTGTACCACAGCAAAAACACACTAGTATAAACATAAAAAATAATGTTACATTAAGTATATGCTACTTCATAATACACAAGTTCTCTATTACATCGTCTCTATTTCGATACCCAGTGCAGTTATAAAAATATCTGCAAGCCAATTAATTTTAAAGCGAAGTCTGCTTTATTATTTTCCCATGTTTCAGTGGTATATTGACAGTAAACGACGTTTTCAGTCGGAACATTCGTAAGAGAAAACATTTCAAGTATGCAGTTTTCAAGGCTGATAAAGTAACCTTCAGAAATTTAATGTGAAAAAATATCGCTTTCAAACGTTAGTAAATGTTGAACCATATACAAAATTCAGTGGACAAAGCATATTTCACACAACTACAAGAAATATGACAAAAGGCTTGAAATAATTAAAATATTTGAGAGATATACATATAAAAAAGCTTTCTTGTACACTGATAGCTATAAAAAGTTTCTGCTTCACTCTACATACAAAATTTATAACTACAACTAATCTACCAAAAGTTTTGTTGTTAAAAAAAAAAAAAATCTCAGCTACGAAGAACTGTAATATATTTTATCTTTCTCCAAGATTACCGAACATACTGCTCTCTTTTACGTAAAAACAAAATCTCAGACGTATAAATGTGAGCACCTAAAACAATCCCTACCCCATTTTTGTGAATGCTAATGTCTTCAAGGTATATATTTACACGATTGAAATAAAAAATATTCATTTTTCTAAAAAATCTGTAATCTTCAAAAACGTTTAAAAATGCAGTCCTAAAAACATTAGTTAGAAATACACAAAATTTTTACCATTAAAAATTGTCTGAAGCGAAATATGCATATTGGTCAAGAGGCAGCAAAATTTCAAGAGGCATGGCCATCATAAGTTGGTGAAACTGCCGCTGTTTTGCTTCTCATTTCCTCTCTTTAAGTCGATGAGAGTGTTCCACGCGTCATGTCGTTGATGGCGCCACTTGTTATCAAAATTTCCAATGATTCGCGAAAGAATGCCTAAGTTCTATTTTTATTATTTGAGAGTTTCTTAGTATATTTAAAGTCAATATCTATTTCAGATTCGTGGGCTAAGTTGGAGAGGACAGTGCTAAATTGACTCTTTAGGCGAATAACAGTTTTTAATGGTAAAAACTTTATGTGCTTTTAACTGATATCTATAATCTTATTTTATTTTTTTTAAACGTTTACTTTCGAACCCTCATTTAAAAAACAATTTTTGACAATTAAAGGTACAAATAAAAAATATTTTTTGACAGATGGCTACGAAGGGCACTTTATAAAACCCATATACTTTTACCAAATTTGCTAGAAAGATTTTTTGTGTTAAATTGTATACTTTTATGTCCAATTTGTAGATTGTCGTGGTGCCATCTGATTTCACGGCTAATCGAGAGTTTATCGTATTGCTCACTAATGAGCCATGAGCAATTCTCGTTTCAAAAATTCTTTTAAGTTAAATAACGCATCAAAATTTGTAAAACAGTACTAAAACCCATTTGCGGGAGAAAAGCATAAAACATTTCTTATAGGATTCATTCTTCACACACTTTCATTATGCAAATGATATTAGAACTGTTATTTACAAAGCTATAGAAACACATAACGACATCAATATAAATATACAGTCGTATCTTGTTTAGGACCAATGCTACATCTAACATTTAAGATTTGTGCGATAGCACGATGACGAAAATGATTATTTACACCAATTAAAATTCGCCACCCAAACATGCTCAGGATATATAGGGTAAACAGACCAATAAATGAACGCTTAAGCACATTTCGTTTTTTAAAAAAAATCATAATATTTTTTTTAATGTAGTTTTTTGCGTTTATCTGTGTAAACACTTTTTTTTGGTATATGAAATTTATGTAAAAAAAAAAGTGGGGGGACTACAAGTTATTGGATTTGGGTGCTTTAGGGGGTTCAAATAACAACATGGTACAATAGCACAGCACATGAAGAGACATTATTGTATGTTCATTTAACGGAATTACATAATATTCCTTGCAAAGGAGCATAGTATTATACCCATCAACAAATAAGTATTTTTCAAGGGAAGGGCGCGTGTCACCAGGTAAGTCAATGAGCTATGAAATAACTTCCCTTTGCATGAAAGGAAATCACTGTTACCAATCCATAGACTGAAAAACTATTCACGTCTTACTTTTTATTATTATGATTATAGCCTTATACGTACAAAATTTTATCAACTGCTTGCGTTTACTCAGTGGTAGGTTTACCCTTTTTTAACAAAATGCTAAGTCTCTCGCTCAGAGAAAATTTATGCGTACACAAACATACATTAAACTACAAAAAACTAGCGGAGTTTGATCTTAATCTGGATTACGTATAAATTCTATTTATGTATGCTAAATAGATTATTTATGTACAAAATCTAGTAGATGTGCTATAGTATATCACTAAAGTATTCAAAAGAAACAAACACGAAAGTCACAAATAAATGCTCGTTAGGTTGTAAGGCAAATGACGTGAGAGGAAAGATAGGATTGTATCACTTCTTCTACATAGAGTGGAAAATGATGCTTATATTCACGAAAATCTAAGATGCTTACGGAACCAGTGTTTTAATATTTATGTATTTTTGCTACATGATGGGGGGGGAGAGGCACTTAAAAAGAAAACTACGTTTATTAGTACCTATATGGATAACTTCTAAAATGCCTCAGAACAGTGGCGAATGGAGGGAAGGGGTTAGGGGGTTTCACCCACCCCCCAAAAAATCGACATTGCTTGTGGGTAGCATTTTTTTTATATTGTACATTTTGTGTAGGCCAAATAAAAATTTTTATATAATTCAGCCCCTCTCTAAATATATATTTATATATATATATATATATATTGCTTTAGAATAAAATTCTGCTTATTTAGATTTTGTTCAGTTCAAATAAGCTTTTTTTCCCCCTTTAAATGGTTTTAAAAAATCTGTATCTGTAGAATGTCTTTCACAATACTAAGTTAGAAGAAATTTACGGATGGAGTACATGTTAAAAGCGTCCGACAAAGTTCTGATGCAAGATTTATAAATATTGTCTTATATATTTCATGCTTTTTAAATAAAAATACACTGTTTGAAAATTAAAATATTACTTTTTATTATTATATAATATATAAAATCGTTTTCGTGGAATTGGTGAAATGCCGGAAGATGGTTTATAAGTTAGGGCATTTTATTTTTAAAACTTCCAGACCAGATGTCCACAACTGAGGACACAAATTTTGAAAGATTATTATTTTGAACTGAAATCGGTATATTTATAGAAATTTAATAGTTGGAATTCATTATTTTATTCACATTACAGTAGACTCTCGATTAACCGGGATGGTCGGAAAAAGCCTCGCCTCGTCCCGGATTAAAAAAAATATCCCAGATAACCCGAATTTCCGAGGAATTTTTTAAAAAAATTATAGAATTTATATTCATATTAAAAAAATTATTTTTATACATTAATACAAAAGAAAGAGAAATTCTTATGTTATTTAGATTTACAATCAGTGCATTACGCCCCCCCCCACTCACACACACTTAAAAAAAAAGTATTTTCCCTCGCATTTTCGTGAAGAATGAAATGATAGAAATATGTTTTCTTTTTTCATTTGCTCTTCGACGGATTTTACTACGCAAAATTCGCAGCATCATTTTTTTAGCACGCTTTCATCTTCTTGCTCCAAGCAATTATAAGTAACGCGTTAGGTACCGATGCGTCACCACGATTCGATTTTTCGATGAGTTACCTGATTTCCTCTCTTAATAGTGCCATGGCCAAGTGGATTAGACACTGAACATGGTGGTGCCTAGTGTTTCTCAACGATTTTATATGATTTCTTTCGTCGCCTTACCCCACCATAGCCAAGTGGATAAGACACTGGAATACGGTACGTGGCTGAGTCCTACTTTATGGCAGTGCTTTATATTTATTTCCATGCATCATCAACATAATAAATTTGGACTGTCCTGAATAAGCTGCAAGCCGGATAATCCGATCTCGGTTAATCGAGTCTACTGCATTACAAATTGAATCTCTATTGATATAAAAATGTACACATATCTATTTGAGAGAAATTATTCAATCGGGTCTGAAAGGGTTGAGTAAGAATTTTTTTTAAGTAAGTTTTCTTTCTGCACTTTTCAGTATATCTGTGCAAAACTTCAACCCGACCGGACGATGTTCAGGTTATGCAAATACGTAAAGTCCCGTAAAGGTTTTGTTTACATCCTGTTTTTTTAAATAAAAGATTAAAAGTCAAGAAATATTATTTCTCAAAACGGGGGAAAATTACTGCTACTCAAACAAAGTTAAATAAGTTGTATAATATTAACATAGTTTTATTGTTAGAAATTTTTTTTTTGTCAAACTTTTGTTCATAGAAAAATGAAACCCTCATTTAAAAAAGATGAACCGAATTTAGATATTGTTCCACGGGTTTATATAGTAAGCTTTTATCATAATCAAAGAAATTACTATTTATAATCGTCCTGCAAATTGCACGTAGTTAAATTCTGTGAATGTCAACAACATATACAATTGTGTATGTTAATCACAATCATCTAAACTGATGATAGAAAAATTCACATTTTATTCAAGACGAGTGATTCAGTAAGAATTTTATGCATCTCTCTTTTATTTTTTTAATTTTTTTTTAATTTTTTTTTGAGATCACTCGGAACATGTTAAAATAACATTTCGGCCCCAAATCCCAAAGCTTACGAATTTTGTAAAATACTTTATTATCTAACACCTATGTTACAAAAATTAATTTAACTGGCCAAATTTTGTATAATTAGCTTCAGTAGGTTTCTCTAGGCAAAATATTGACACACGAATAAAAGACATTACTTCCCTGTTACCCCTATATATATAAATATAGTACGTTTACAAAAGTTTAAGAAGTATTCGAGTTTGATTTGAAGAATAAAAAACACGTTCCTGGCCAAATCAAAAGTATTTAATACATTTCTATGATTTTCCATGTAATAAACAACTGCAAAGATGTCCAGCTATCTTAATTGCGTTTGTTAAGCTCTCAGGCATTTTTAAAAGATTTGGAATTTAATAATAACAAATAAAGTTGCCATTCAGTTTTACACTTTTTTCTTGGTATTATTTAATAAAAAAATTAAAGGTTTTGGCACTGATTGTATATTATAGCAGCCGTTAAACACACAAAAAACTTACGTTAAGTAACTTAAATAGTTTTGTATTACTAGATGTGTGATATAATAATTTTATTTGAAATTATTCGCAAAACTTAAACGATTGGAATCTATAAAACGACACTCAAAAACTATTTTACAGCCGCACTTTTTAATAAATTTAAATTAAAATCACTAATAGATAGATGATTTGTATGTATTGGGTCTATCGCAAAACACCATGCGGCTGCTTATTTGGAGAATTCTTTTCCGCCATGTCTTGTGTATGATGGCAAATTACGTCGTCGACGCAAGTAAAACACTACTGTTATTATTACTCGATATTATTAGTATGTATATATTACTACAACTATTACTAAAAGTGCTATTATTATTACTTGAAAGAAGAAATTTCTTTTTTATTGGTAACCACCTTTTTACTTTATCGTCCTTCCATTTAGCATAGAGAAATGAATATGTAGATTTGGCATCACCTATCTGATGGTGGAGCCAAAACTTTAATCGAGTCATATTACTTAGACCAAAACATTGTCACATTGGCTGTGTTATTCTATGATGGTATAATCAGCATCATACAGCTATGTAAAACACCGTTAAATCTTTGAAATTATTATTTAGATTTAAAGAACAAAAGAAAAAGTCTACTTAGGAAAATCACACATCTGTTGCGACACAGAACAAAAAAGAGCCATCTTTTAGAATCTTTTTTAGATAAAATTTTAAATACAATCAGTCAGGATGTCAATGATTTAAGCAATTGATTTAAATCATTGATTTCATTCATGATTTAAATCAATTGATTAAAAAATCTTTGATTAAATCAAAGATGCACAACCTCTGGTCTACGGGCCATTATTAGCTCATGACACCTGGTCCGCCAACCCTGTTGCATGGTGAAAAACACGATTCAGAATCCATAAATTCAATTTTTAAGAAAAGGAAATAATTGTGAAAATTTAATATTTCAGATTTGTTTTCAACGCCATAAACATGGAACCAGAAAATACTCAATTATAATTTAATAATCGACTTTTATCAATATGTGCCATCATATTTTAAAGAACTCTTATTTGATAACTGAGTGATTCCACAGTATTGTGATCAATTATGTCATGTCGGCAATAAGTATGATGGGTCATAATAGCACAAATAATTGAATTAGGTGAACATTTTTTCTTCTTTTTTTGTAAACAATGTAATATATTTTTACGAATAAAAAGAAAAACTATTAATCTAACTCACTTTTTTGTTTATTTATGACTAATCAAACTTGTTGCCTACTGGACATAAACAATCGCAATACTGTGAAGTAATCTAATTGCCTATATAATCAGTCAATATTTTTATGCTTTCAAAATCATCCACTTGGGACAAAATCCTTTTATTTGCATACCAAAAAAATATTTTATTTTCAGGTTTATATTATCAATGACTAGATATTTACCAGTTTTGTCTATAGTTTATGTATAAAGTAGTAAAACTTATTTAATTATTAATCTAATTATTCTTTTTAATCTGATTTTATTTTTAAGTAACACGATTTTATTTTTAAAAAATCTGATTTAAATTTTAAAAAATGATTTAAATTTAAAAAATTCGATTTTTTAATTAAAAAAACAGGATTTTTTCACCTAGAAATCGGTAATACACAATTATATAAATATCGTAAAATATGAAAAAATTTTATTTCGCTGTTAACGGCAAAAGAAAAATTCTAATTACTCCGAAAAATCATGCCTATTTCATTATTTAAAGGGACCCACAAAAAGATTTGGCCTAAGGATGGAAGCCAGATCCTCATGAGGTTGAAGAACTTATCGCACAATTACTTCATTTCATCCTATACTGAAGATAGCTGATGTCACCTCTCCGTATTCATATCTCTATGCCATTTAGTGATCGTACCGTGTTCTGCTATGGACCCGACGTATCTTTAGAACAATATCGTTAGTTAACAAATGGCGTTAACTCCAAGTGATATTAGTGAAACGAATATAGTTTTTTTAATAAAACAAACAAACAAACAAAAACTGACACATTCAGTTGGTGTAACTTATCATACTTCTGTCTCCTGAGCTAAATAATCACAGAAATTAGTAAGATTCTTTTACTCTCGATCCGCAAGATTTATTTTCGTCAGATATCCGATCCAACACAAGAAGCACCAAAAACATTCCTCCCACTGAAGCAACAGCAGTTAAGAGTGGCACACACAAGCATTGGTGATGTGGTGGTGAAAATCATCCCAAGACAGATGGGGACAAGGGGGAAAGGACCCATTTCACACAGGCACTCTCTCGTTATGTGACCAAGAAATGACCTTTTTCGACAACGCTTCTTCAGGCCTCATGGCTCTTTCGTTCTCATCTCATGCTGATGCACTTGATGGGGGAAGACTTCACCTCCACGGCGATCCCGGAGAGAGACTCCTGCAGAGTGTACCACTGGGCCACTGGCTTCCTGGGATTGTCCAGCATTTCGATCCAGTGGTCCCTGCCCAGGCCTATGCAGCTGCTGCCGATTGCGCAGCAGCCCATCACTTCGTTGGCTCCAACCCTAAAATGAAAAGGGGAAAGCACTTTTCAGGAGTCATTCCAATTAGAGTATCTGTATTAGTGATTCCCAACCTTCGAACACTGCGTCCCCCCCCAAAAAAAAAGGATAACTCACGATGGTGTCCCACACCCCTCTCACATTCCTCTCATCATACATAAGGTTTTTGGCCTCATCATGGCACAGTGGTTACGTCACTGAAAATGGTAGACGGCCGAAGTGTGAAGGTCCTGGGTTCGGGTCCCAGCGCGCGGCTGTGGATCTAACCGTTCGGAGTTTTCCGTGGTTTTCTCCGAAACTAAGGTAAATACGGGTTAGGACCCCTTGGAAAGAGGTCACCCCCCCCTTATGTTGTCCTTCTGACATGGATTTATAAGCGGACTTCGGGCCAAGCACACAGATCCGAAATATATGTTACACAAACAAACATACAGTTTTTTATTCTTTAACCAAACCATGAACATTGAGTCGCCTTTTCTAAAAAATAATACTATCGGTAAAGTTTGAATAAACATTTTTAACGAAAATAGGTATTTTTTGGAATAAAAAGAAAAATAAATAAGATGGTTTTTTGAAACAAGCATTATGTCTTGCTCTTTGCCTTTCTTGCACACTCCTGTAGGTGCTCTGCGTGATCCTAGAAGAACGCGTCCCAACGCTTGGGAACCGCTGATCTATATAACGCAGGGTATTCCTAAAACACTGACATTGGCTTATATTCTTTGAATATTGATAATAGATGCATATAATAAATTACAAAGTTGCGTAAAGAAAGTACTGAATATGAATAAATCAAAAATTTAAATTTTTACTATTTCCGCTTATAAAATTCCCAATCCGTAAAATGTCCATTAACTAGGTGGTGTACAAAATTTCAGCTTTCCATTAGAAAAATTCTGTAAGAGATACGTTTAAGTAAAGCTTGTGGGAGGCTATAATATATCGATACTTTTGTACCAATAAGTGCAAAAATTATTATGTATTTATATGCAATGTGTTACAATAGCCGAGACCTATCTGTGTGAGTTTCTGGAAAGGTACCAGGTTTTACTCTCACACCCACTCACTACTTTGAAAGAAATATTCAATACTATAGAAGAGTTTTAAATCGTTATTTTTTCTACTTGAAAATAACAAAAACTATAATGTTTGAAAGCGCTTCCACTATAAATTTCTATATCTGCTTAAATAGTTTGCCGGATTTTGGTAGTCACAAAGATATTTGATCTTAAAATCTGACCAACCCCTGAAGCAACCGTCGTCCAATTTCAGCCCCGATGAAATCATATTAAACATTGATTTTACTTTGAACATAAGGACAAAATGCATACATGGTCTAACGTTTAATTGAATTTTTAGGAAGAAAAAAATGCAAATATCTAAAACTCCATACATGATATTCTTACCAAAATAGGACAAAATCTTACAGCAAGCATTGAAGAAGAAAAATTCGACCGCAAGTTATGAAAACAATGTAAGAGAAACTTGGCTGGTTTAGCATCCTAAGTTCCTTATGACAAAAATTAACTAATAAGTGATTTTTAAGAAAAACTATATGCTAATTGATTGCCTGTGCGTTCGTGTTCTAACTGCCTTAAATATGCATCGATTACTGAGATATTAATACGTAGGCACTTCGGCAAGTCCGTGCAAAGTCTAAAGGATGACGTCACTGTGCCTCGAGACTTTCTCTATCCTTTTTCTAGCGATCTTCGGAGATTCGTTGACGAAGTTTCTTTTGGATGCAAAAATTTGTTGAATAAAAATTTCCCAAATGGACACATCCCTCTCCACTGCTCCCATCCCGCACAGTATTGGTCGTATTCACCAATAGCGATTATCTGTGAATCACCCAGGGATAGGCGAATTGGCAGAAAATTGTTATTCTCAAGTACAATTAATCTGTTCTTGATCACTCCCTGAGCCTAATCTCGACCAGGGGCTCTACCACCATAGTATCGGAAAGCTCTAGCTAGCGAATATATCGAGCCTTCTCTTCTCATGACGTCACATTCCGAGAAATATCCGATATGCCCTACCATGATCTTATCGTGATTGTTTCACTGCCGTATTGACTATCATCAATTACATTACACAGGAATAACATATACGTACTAGGGTAGTTCGATAAGTCCGTGCAGTCTAAACAATGGGACTCCACTATACAGAATCACGGATACATCCTTTTTCTAGCGATCTTCGAAGATTAGTTGACTAAGTTTCTTTTGCATGTAAAAAATTTTTTGGATAAAAATTTTCTAAATATAATACGGAAATAATGCTGTTTTTTTTCCCGACACGTTGGACGAAGGCGAAAACTTGCATTCCGGTATCGGGGAGTACGAGATGGATAGGTTTTTATTGTGTGGATCGTGGAGTGTCGAGTACTTTCACAAAAATACCCCTCTCCCTAGCACGGTGGGTCTGTCAAAAACGGGCTTCTTCTCGTGATGGATGTCTCCGGAGTCTTCGAAAATTATGAAGACAATGCCTTTGTTTAAGAAAAAGGGAGGAACGCCTAGTGTTTTGATTGGTTGATCGCTCTGAGTGTCGGATAGACCTCTAGCAAGCACAAAAATACTCGCTCGTGGTAGCACCAAAAGGAGAGTCGCGGCTATTTATCCGAGGTATCTGACTATCCGTGAGCCTGAAATATCCGTCACTGATATTCTACGACAAAATGGTGGTAGAGCCCCAGGTGCTGAGAGAGAGTTGTCAGAGAATTCAAACCGGCTTTGGCGTGCCGCCAACTCCCCCCCCCCCCAGTTGCAATCGTCCCCCAAGCACGTGGTGATCCCTAGGAATCATAGCGAGCTGTATCCACTTTATCCACTAAAGCCAGATATTATCTGTGGATAGAAGGAGTCGGGCTTGTGAATAAGGGAGAAAGGGACTCGTGAAGAATTCACGGATTGTCCTCCAGTGCGGATTGAAGGATCCAGGAATAGTCTGGGGAAAAACTCGACTATACGTGAATACCGGCGTGACACAGAGGAAGAATCTTCACCTCTGCGCCTTTGTAACGTTGAAAGACAAATGGTTATGGTAGAAAGGCAAGTGGTTATGACCATAACAACTTTCATTTTACCTTCGAAAGAAGAAGGGTTGAAGATTCTTCTACTGTGTCTCTTACTGTGCGGAGTGGGAGTGGTGGGGAGAGGGTGTATATTTAGAAAATTTTTATCCAAAAAATTTTTTACATGCAAAAGAAACTTAGTCAACTAATCTTCGAAGATCGCTAGAAAAAGGATGTATCCGTGATTCTGTATAGTGGAGTCCCATTGTTTAGACTGCACGGACTTATCGAACTACCCTAGTACGTATATGTTATTCCTATGTAATTTACCATGTACCCTATTGAAAATGGTATATTTACATTTACACTAGTTCTTCTACAGCAGCTCTCAAAATAATTCCAATACATTTACGCTCTATGGGAACTCATTCTTTTAAGCGTATTTTAGATATATCTGGCTATTTAAAACAAAACTAAATTCGTATATGTTAGTGAAGATTACAAAATAATGCTGTCCATCGAAAATAATATCTGTTCCTTTGGCACATTTCTTGATACATTGATGGTACAGGCCAATACCATTTATTTGCTATGTACCAGTACTATATGACCCCATGTTGAAGAGAGACACAATAGTCGTTTGTAATGTCAATGAACCATGTCCATCTAAATTTTACCGTGTAATTCCAGCTATGGACTATTTTAGGAAGCTTTTAGTAGCATGCATGCTTTAATAACAAAGTAAATTTTTAGAAATTTCTATTTCTTTGAGAATGGGGTGCTTTAACTTTATTTTTATAATAATTTTTCCTTATTTATTTATTTAATGCTAAATTAACCTGTTTTGTGGATTGATAGAAGGGGCTCAGTTACTCGATTATGATCATTCAAACAGAAAAATAAAGCTATATAGTTTTACGAAATTTTGAGGAGATCTGTTCACGTAAGGTTTAATTTGGTCTAAAATTAATGTTGCGTGCTTTAACCCATTTATGCCTAGTGTCCCTTTTTTGGGACGGCATTTTCGCTATTGGTCGAAAACGTTATTTATTTTTCCTACCCTTTATTCATGAGTATCGAGCCTCAACTCTACAAAATATTTTAACATGACAATGTAGGATGTTGATATTTTGATTTTTATGCATAATGATTTTAAAAGAAATCATCCCTTGTTCAAGAAGTTGACATCAGAAATTTATCTATTATTTCTGTTATCAGTAAAAATCGAAGAAAGTCGCAAAAATATCCAGGCACAAATGGGTTAAACAATCAAAGTTTGTCTTGTTGCATGCGATTTGGTTAATCAAAACGCAATGAGTTATAAATCTTTAAAATTCCCCCTGGATTACTCTAGGGTTTGGCGAACTTCTTGCCAAATACAGGAGATATCGTCAATCTGCCTTCAGTTTTTGGAGATTTCTTTTTGGCACCAAATATGGCTATATATATAACAAATAATCCACAAGCTTGGCTGCAGTACGTTTTTACCAGTTTAAAAATTAGGTAAAAATTGTTAGCGTACATTCCGTTTAATTACCTACTTCAAGTCACATTTAGAAAAAAATATTTTAAAAACTCCACATTTAGTGATTTTTTTTTAATATAAATAAAATTTAATGAAAAAAACAACCCCTAAATTTTATAATATAATGAGCTGATATAGTCGAACCTGCTAAATAGAATATCGGTTAAAGGAATATCCCGCTTATTGTAATTTTCAATGTACCAAACCGTAAAGATTAATCAATGGGATCCCGGATAATGGAAAATCCTGCTATTAGAATAAATTTTAGAGGCAAATTGACTATTCCATTAAGCGGTTTCAAATGTACATCTCTTTGGCTGGTCAAACGTAGGTCTAAAGATGAGGGGAAAGTTCAAAGGTCCTTAGCGTCACTCACTCCAACGTTTGTCTTTATCCTTACCTGTCATAATCTATGACCTTTATGACCAGAGTGACATCTTCAATGTTCTCTGCAGGGACATCAAACACCAAGGCTTCATTGTAGACTGGATTCAGCGTACTTTTCTTGACCGATGTTTTCTTCTTTTTAACTCTCTTTCCTTGGCACATTAATGAAACTTTAACATAGGGATCTGGCAATGAAAATAATGTTTAACAATCAGGAACACATTTACTAAAGTTAAATATAAAAATATTGAATAAGGAGCACATTTATCTCAGCTTTCATTGTCGCAATCATCTCTGTTATTTTTTTTTATTTTTTTATTTTTGTATTTTCTTTTCTGTTTTTCCTTTTTCTTTCTTTTTTTTAACCTTTTGCGTCTTTTTATACTTTTTTTTAGGTTACACAAACTTTTTTTCAGTTTTTTTTGACCTCATGAATGCTTTTATACATTTAAAAAAAAATCTTTGTTCTGTATGTAACATGAGCATTTCTTTTTCAACTTTATGCACGCATTTAAACAGCCGTTTTGTCTATAACACAAGCATTTTTTGATTTAAAAAAATAGTGAAACTGTCACTTGCTTTCTATTAAAAATTTTCAAGCAAGTTTAAAAGTGTTGATGATTTCGCTTTGTATGTCTATCTGTCTTTGCGCTAACTGCCGTAAATACGCATCGATTTCTACAGTTTTAATTTATTCTATTCCTGAGTACTTCACCATTTACCAAATTTAAAATTATGTACTAAGTATTTATTGTTAGTTCTACAGCAGCGCTCAGAAACATTTGCGCTCTAGGGGCAGTCATTCTTTAAAGTGTTTTTAGAGATATTTGGCTATTAAAAAAAAGTAAATTCCTAAGTGTTATTAAAGATTACAAAATAATGTTCTGCTGTCTTTCTAATGTTTATAGTTCTGCTACAGAAACACTCAAAATATTTCTAACACATTACGGTCAATGGAAGTTTTAGGGACATTTATCCATTTCAAGGACAATACTGTCCTACCATATAGTTAGATAATGGTCCGTCCACGGTCATGTGAATCCCTCAAAAATTACGCCAAAAGTCGCCAAGCTTAGTGACTTTTGACCGTTTATCATCGACCTTTGCGAGTTTTGCCAAAATATCGCCAAATTTAACTCGAAAAATAATTACGTATTTCGCAAAATTCTAAAACTTTTAACTGTAGAATGTTGAAGTTTTGTATTTAGAATTATTGGAACATCTAACCGAGCATCTCATATTTTAACACTTTTCAACAAGGTGTCTATGAGTTCGGTTTGTCTGTCTGTCCGCCCGTCCGTACCCTATCTCCCGTAAATATGAATTGATTTCTACAAAATTTATATACTGTCTACCAGTAAGTATTTGGACACCTATGCAAATGACGATATCTGCGGTCCTGAGATACGTCACGGCCTCCGCCGGTATATATCGTGTAGGAAACAGCATCGGCATTAGTCGCATGCAAGATGCCGCCGCGCAGTTCGGAGCTCTCTGATTTCGAGAAAGGTATAATTATCGGGTATCACAAATGTGGCCGATCCTTAAGGGACATATTTAGCGATCTGAAGTACCCAAAATCGACAGTGGCCTATGTGATTAAGAAGTGGAAGGTGAGCGGTGATTGTCAGAATGTGCCCCGAGTCGGCAGACCAACGAAACTGGGAGATAGAGACAGACGAGTGCTGTCCAGAGAAATTCGGAAGAACCGCACCCAACCGATGGTCCTCATCCGCGAGGAGTTTCAACAGGCATCCGGGAGTATTGTTTCAATGAATACCATCCGTAAGGAATCACATCTGCTTGGTATTCATGGTCGTGCTGCTGCCCATAAGCCTTTGATAACTAAGTCCAACCGCGCTGCTCGGTTAATGTGGCGCAAAGCACATCGAAATTGGACCGTAGATCAGTGGAAACGGGTTCTTTGGAGCGAAGAATCAAGGTTCACCCTTTACCGTTCGGATGGCTGGGTCTGGGTCTGGCGTCTGCCTGGAGAACGTCTCCTGCCAGAATGCATTGTGCCAACAGTCAAGTTCGGCGGAGGTGGAATTATGGTCTGGGGGTGTTTCTCCTGGCATGGACTGAGACCCTTGGTCCCCATTCATGGTAAGCTCAACGCCGATGCCTACTGCGCTATTTTGGATGACAATGTGCTTCCTTCGTTGTGGCAGTTTTACGGGGTTAACCCCTGTTACTTTCAGGACGACAATGCCAGTTGTCATGTTTCGAGGTTAACCAAGACTTGGTATGGTGCCAATGGAGTTCATCGAATGGACTGGCCTGTCCAGAGCCCAGACCCGAACTCTATCGAGAACCTCTGGGACGAGTTGGATCGCCGAATTAAGGGGTGCAGTACCCGTCCAAAATCGGTGAAGGAACTTCTTTGTCTACTCGAAGCCGAGTGGAAGACAATACCACTAGCTGTAATACAAAGACTTGTGGAAAGTATACCCGTACAGCGTGAACCCGGAGGGTTCACGCTGTACTTACCTCTCGTTGAGGCTCTACCAACTATTGATTTTGAATAAAGTTAGTTTTCCTTTTCTATCACAGGTGTACATATACTTATTGGTAGACAGTGTATATGTTATTCCTATGTATCGTACCATATGCCTCATTGGAAGTGGAGTATATAGTATCTATAGTTCTACAGGAAGACTCAAAAGTATCCCAATACATTACGCTCTATGGGCAGTGATTCTATAAAACGCATTTTGGAAATATTCGGCTATTTGAAATGAATCAAAATTGATGTATGTTATTAAGGATTACAAGAAAAAGCACACCATCGAAAAGAGTGTCAGTCTCATTAATAGTTCTTCTACAGGAGTACTGAAAATAATTCGGATACATTCCGGTCAATGCCAGTACTGTCAATGGAGACAGTCATCCATTTAAAGCACAATAGTATTCTACTATATAATTAGCTACTGATCTAACGAGGATCGCGTAAATCTCTCAAAATTTCCGCTAAAGGCCGCCAATATTGGCGACTTTTGCGATAAATCGGCAAACATGGTGCAAAGAAAATGTTTGGAAAAATGAACCCAGCTTGGCGATATTTTCTTTATTTGGCGAGAAATAAAAAAATACACAATACGATAATATTAAGCTATGAGGATTTCAATGGGAATTTTGAAAATTCGTTACTCGCTCTCTAATTAACCGATTTAGCGTGTTATGTTGTGTTAAGGCAAAGCTACACAAGGGTTTTCTGCCCAGGCGGGCGTGGAGAGTTGCATTGATCGGAGGAATTTTTAAGCGTTTCTAACGTATTAACCGATTTACATGCAATAAAATTGCAAACTTTGATTTTTTAGCAAGTGCAACATTAATTTTATACGGCTAAACCTTAAAATAATCCTTAAATATTGTCATCGACCTAAGCGAGTTCTTCCGAAATATCGGCAAATTTGACACAACTAAAAATAATTACGTATTTCGTATAACTCTAGCTGCCGTATTCACCAAATACTGGACACGAGGATTAGACCAAATACACGTGTTAAAGTCGTCAGCAAGATATCTTACCCATGACTTTTAACACGCGTGTTCGGGATAATTCACGGGTCAAGTGTTTGGTGAAAAACAAATCTTTCAAATTGAACCCAGCTTGGTGATATCTCAAATACTTGGCTAGAAGTTGCTAAACCTTAGTATTATTGCAGTATTGTATCTCTTTCAAACAAAATAAATTTAGATGTAGAGCACCGAAAATATTTATGATTTAACAGACGTACAAGGAAGTCACATGGTGTACACATTAGATTTTTTTAGGTTTTCAATCCAGAGTTACACCTTTAACTGAAATAATCTTTGAACCACGATAAACAGTAACCAACGAAACATCGTGACAGCAAAGTTGCCGTCTACTAAATGCAATAACTATGCTATATACATTTGAGAAAAAAAAATATAAATAGCGTTATTTATTGCAATTTAAATTCGCTAAGAACTAAACATGAAAATGTTCTTTGGTTTTTCAGTTTTCCTTTTTAGGGCGCTTGCTAGGTTGTTTGAAATACTCTATAGTAAGGTAGCCCACCTCCTCGTGGTACTCCTTGGGCAACATTTCGAGAGACCGTGAAGTTAAGTTTTACGGTTCTCGAAACGGCAAAGAAGCTACCAACGCCAAAAATGAAACAGAGGATTTTTAAGAACAGTTAACAGTATTCTTAATGTACAAATATTTCATGCTCTTTAAAAGCTCATTACATTTTATCAAAATAAATCGAAAGTTATATGCATAACGTGGTAGTATATTGTACACGTAAGCTCCATGTTTGCACTTTATTTAAAATTAAAGACACTAGTACTTAAAGAAAAGTTTTATTAATGAATAAAAATCTTCGGTAATGAGACATGTTTTATTAGCTGCATTAACTAATATCATTATACAGTACTGATTACAGTGCTGTTCATGAATTACTGCGCAGTTTTTCGCTTAAGTGAATTTTTACATTGTAAGACGATTTGCGGTCGTAAATTTATTACTGAGATCCAATAATGCACTTCTGCCTTTTTTTCCCAAACCGCCATGAGATGTCGTTAACTTGTTTTTGTGAAAACCCTTTAAAGTTAATAGCGAATTTTCTCACATCGAATTAATGGCTCTACAATGTCCGCGAAGAAGCAATTTCAAATGCATCTGAATGCTGAGCTTGTGGAGCCAAGTTCATTGAATATTTGATTAAAAACTGGATGGATAATTCCAGCGTGAAAAGGCACATTATCGTAGAGCAAAACTCAATTTGCCACAGTACGTCTTTCTCGCCATTTCTCACCACTATATTAATCGTTTCCTACAAATAGCTCCACGTAAACAGCAGAATACACTCACAATCTTCAGAAGCTGTCTGGTCATCTGGTGGGAACTCATAATGCAAAATACCCACATAATAATTTATTGACTGAAGCCGTGCCACGAAATTGTTCGATTCTCGGCCTGGGCAAGGTTGATTCAGCCTGTTATTCCTTGAGTGAGTCGATAAAATGAGGGCGATGCTTGCTCGTGGACTAAATTCTCATACATTAATCTTATCTCGTATATTAATTGGCAATTTGGTCAGCTGGTAGCAGCCCATGTGCAATAAATTCACTTGATTTTGGGATAATGCACAGTCATAATTCACTAGATTTTGGGGCGACTTTGACGTGGCCTTTCAATTTTCCTTTACCTTTTAAGCGGATTTCAAATACCATGTGTTTTAATAAAAAGTCGTTCTTTAAAATGCACCATTTTCGAGTTCGTGTACATTTTTCTTAGGGCGGGCAACGGACCGTCAGTCATTCGCCGATTTTAAGATCCGAAGTATTAGCCATTTCATTATGGGGGAGCCCAGTAGGTGGCAACGTTACCCTATGAAGGGACAGGCGAGTTAACACGCAAGCCGGGAATTGAACTTTGTCGCAAGATGTGAAAGAATGGTTTGTAAACTACTACATCAAATAGGCGACAGGAGTTCGCATCGCATAAAAAAACAGTATCATTCAAAAAAAATATTTTTTTTTTTAAATGGAAGGAAATAAACTACTGATTGTTTCCAGATAAGTCTTAAAAATATGTAATAAAAGTTCGGAAACAACGTCTAACCATAGATGTATGTTTAAATAAGGCATGCCAGATAGTTTTCGATCACCAGCAGCACGACGTCTATCACTAATAATCGGCAAAAAAAGAGCGTTAGATGAAGATTTATCGATGCACATCTTACAGCAAAATTTATGAAGAGAGACAAAAAACTGAATGTTTCCTAAATCTCTACAGCAATATCTCTTTTTCCCAATTTGTTTATCAGTCGCATAATTTCTTAAAAAGAAAAGCACAAAACACCTTTACTTTCTCTTTGGAACCCAAGAAACGATCGAAGATCTTGAGAGAGGCTCCTGGATTTGTGTCATTCAACGGAGAAAAGTCGAGGCGCCCCGAAGTCCCCAGAAGTAAACGCATCATCTTTTCTGTGTTCTTTGGTTAATGGCAGTTTACCACTCTTGGATGTCCCGGAGAAGATTCAAATGGCAGCGGCTAACCTCATGACACGCGGTGGTTGCTGAGTGAAACCACTTTATTTCAGCGCTTTCACTGCTAGTCGCAAAAGAATAGTATGCTTAAATGCTCCAAATGCTGAAAAAGTGCAGTCTTTGCGATCAATCCATTTAACTACCAGCAACATGGCGGTCGATCGAATGGCCTATCTGGTGCCACAGAAGTTTTTTGTACAGCGAGCACTATTTAGCGTTGGGCGGTCTATTGGACTTGCTGTACTGATGTGAAAATATTTGCGCTTCAAAGGGTTAACATAAGCAGAATAATTGGCAGTGTAGAAAGGTAATATTGGCAACATCTGGCTATCTTGTAAATAATGGAAATCTTTGTGCGTTCGTTTGATTGTTTAAGTGGGATTTAGAAATCTACGTCGGCGTTGACGTCATCGGCCAGTGGCGTATCCATGGCATGGCATGTAGGGCACGGGCTATACTGGAATGGAGGCGTTGATTTCTATTGCGAAATGTACGCTAGGTATGGATGCAATAGACGGGACAAAGCTTTGCAGCTGTTTTGCGAGACGTCGTTGTTTCCAGACTTGGGATTTTGGTATGGGCACCCATATGAGTTTTTTAGGGGAGGGAGGGGGGTGTCAGGGGTTTTTCCTCGGAAAGGTACTACATTTTAGTGTTTGACCACGCTATACTAGTAGGTAAATTGTTGCGGTAATATAAATTTTTCTTGAGAGCAAGGTGGGTATTGGCCCCTCCTTGTTATTGATACGGGAATCCATGGTCTATGAATGTCCCTGCTGCAGCCCAGTTCATGCGCTCACGTGTAAATGCTGACCCGAAAAAGAACATTCAAAGATTCAAGTCGGGAGCCTACGAAGGATACTGAAAGAAAAATCGCTGTCGTTGAGTCCTTGCAAAGATGGGAGCGACCACGTAAAGTCACTAAGATATTTATTTTGAAACACTGCCCTTAGAACCTAAATCTGTGAGAATTTTTTCGCTTGCATGATCAATTTTCAAGGCATAAATCAATATAAATAGTCATTCTGAAGTAACTTTAAGGGATGCCATACAAACGAAGTGCCACTTTATATTCGCGTGCTTTTGCCATCGGCTTAGAATTTTGCTGATTTTACAACAACAAAAGAAAGAAAGAAAGACAGAAGATTTTTCAATTATAGTAACGTTACACGTGTTTCTACAATTATGCATTGTTGCAAACATAACATACACACAAAAAAGACGTTAAAATATCAGACAAAACAATTAGCAACTTTAAAAATCTATATCGAAATGTAAACAACAAATATTCTGTCGTTGATTTTTCAGTTCTAACCTTTCTTCCAGGGTGGATGGTGGAACGCGTCTTCTTTTTGCGTCTGAAGAAGGGCAAGATGGACTTTTTGTAATCCCCCCCCCCAAAAAAAAAATCGATAGATAATTATCTTTTATTTATGTGTGTTTGTAAAATCACGCAGATTGAAGTTTTCAGCTAAATCATTAAATCAAATAATAAAATCAAGTTTTCAATTTATTTAATGGGGATTATGAAAATGGTGAAATGTTTCTTTCATAGATTTGTTTGTTTATTTAGTTTAAGTGTATTAATGCAACTTCATCTCATAAATTATGGATACTTTTCCAGCAATGTTGCTGTTACATAATTCTTTAATGAATGCTAATCTCAGAAAGTTTACTGAGGCATTTTTAAAAGTCTCTGAAATTTGTACGATGCAAAATAACGGAGAGGAGTAATGTAAAATTTATCAGCAGAGCACCTTGCAAAATGAAATTTGTAAAAGAAAATAAAGGATTATCCCTTAGTTAACCCTTTCTTCATCTTAAAATTCAAATGCTTTGAAATGATTACAGCACCTAATGACATCAGTACCTATAGTTACATTCTACAATATTCAATGCTCATGTCTTGTAAACATATACTGTCTTAGATACATAATAACTGTACAAAAGAATAATAACATGGTTAGGAAACAGAAATCATTGTTATTGAGTTTTATTTTAACGAGTAAAAAAACATACACCTGTCTGTCACACGCTATGGAACACCTAAATCAATAAGCTTTATTCGGAAAGTAAATGATAATAATAATAATAATAATAATAATAATAATAATAATAATAACGAAAGGAAATGTTTTACAGGTGCTTTAATGTCTCCGTCTGCAGAAACTTCAAACATTTAAAATATTCACCTAAACGATTCTAAGGTGGTCAAAAGCTTCGTTTTAAAATCTCATTAAAGGCAAGACTGTGGCAAAAGTAGCTCATTTTGGAAATTATTTTCAAAAATTTGAAATTTAATCAAACGTATCAACCCTTTGCAAGACTCTCTCGCCTCTGTAAAACCGACATAAATCTCATATCTCAAATTAAAGAAAAAGCTCTTAATTTTTTTAAGCCTGTTATACGTATTACACTTAAAAACGCAAGTAAAGCAAGCACTTTTAAATATATTTCTTTCGGATAAAAGTCTAATTCCCAATCTCTTTTTCATAAAAGAGCGGATATTTCCCATAAACGAAGAAGAATTTTTTAAAGGTAAATGATGTCATGTCCTACAAGTTCTTTTTAGCTACGTAAATTTTGAAGGAAAAAATCGCAAATTCTGTATTAGGAAATTTTACTAACATTCACTTCATGTGTGTGTGAGTGTGTGTGTGTGTGTGAGTGTGTGTGTGTGTGTGAGTGTGTGTGTGTGTGTGTGTGTGCGCGCGAGAGAGAGTCTAATGCAAACAAAAATATGTGAGTAAAAATAGATGCACAAAATTTTTGCATTCACATTAGTTAAAATTATTTTATTCAAACTTTTTAAGCAAAATCATTCATTAAAGCCAATACAGTTTTTTGTGTCACATACGGTACATGGGAACTGAGAAAGTTTTATAAAGGTACCAAAATGAGTACTGAAGATCATAAGAGGTTAAATCGAGAAGTTCCTGAGTTGTGAAAACTCACCCCTGAGCTCCAGTTTTTACTGAAACTCACCAATATTTATATTTATTATAAAAATCTTTAAGAAATTTTCAAATTTCAAGATCGAAATCAGTTAGAGATATTTATGTTTTGTTAAAATCGTTGAGAATGCCACTGCACTGCTCTTGTGGTTCGTGGAACCTTTTTTGTAGCTGATGAAAGGTGAACTTTTTTTCACCCGAAACGTGCGAACTGACGATAAGTTCAGTTTTATATGTGTTATTTTAAAAAAGTTTCAATTATTTTAAGGTAGCATGATATTTTTTTTCAATCTCTGTTCTTAGAATCTATATCTGTGAGAGCTATTTTGTTTACTCTTAAGAGTTGTAAATGTTTTATATGCAGTATACCCACTAAAGTCCCTTGGCACTTCGGAAGGGCTGTTGCTCTATTCATAAAAGTTATGTCTAGAAAAGTAAAGTAGCTATGCGCTATTCAATGAAACCGCCATCGGCACCACCTGATGGGAAAACTTCGGAGTTTGCATTCCTATCTTGAAAAGAGAACGTGATAGGGAAAGAAAGGGGACTTATAAAGTTGTAGAGCATGACTGATTTTGTACGAAAAGACACCTTGTGGACATTAATGCAAAGAATAGAACAGTTAAAACGCGCATTTGTGTTTCGTGATTTCCCACACTGTGACGTGACAAAACGATCTAAAATATTAAAGAATAGCTACCTATAACAATATTATACCTTTATTGAGATGTTCAAACTTCTGACCGTGCGTTGCACACGTTGGGGCATAGAACGTGATACGTTGGCACAAGCATCCGTAATGCGTCATTTAGGGTCCTGCAATGTTTGTGGAGGTTTCGCATTCACCTGCTGTTTCAGGTATCCCCACAGGAAAAAGTCCACTGGGGTGAGATCAGACCAACGAAGAGACCAATATTCGAAACCAGCATATCCAGTTATTATACCCTCGAGATTTGAACTGCGGTCCTTTTGGCTGCGGGGATCACAGACGATACCACTATGCCACATTGTGATGTCGTGATTTACCCCAAATCTAATCATTTCTCCTTCCTTTCAAGATTCATGACGTCGCAATGTCGGAAATCACGAAAAAACAAACGCGCGTTTTAGCCATTCTATTCTTCGCATTAATGTCCACAAGATGTCTTTTCGTACTATATCAATGACGCTCTACAACTTTGTAAATCATATTTCTTCCTATCTCGCTTCGTTTTCGAGATAGGAATGCCAACTACGCAGTTTTCTACCAGGTGGCGCCGTAGGAGGTTTCATTCAGTAGCATATGGCTACTTTCTATACTCAGATACCGTGTATATGAATATAGCACAATCCGTTCATAAGTTAAGAGTGTGGCAAGGGATTTTAACGGGTATATTATACTGTGCATGCATTTGAAAGTAAAATGTTCTTTTATAACTCTCAATAATATGGATTCCCGGGCAACACAATAATGTTCTCTGAGCGTTTCTTAACTACAGAGAACATTTCTGAACGTTCTTTGTACGTTAATAGATGTTCAGAGAACTAGTGTTGAAATGGTTAACTATGTTTTGCTTCGATGAGTGACTGCTCATAGACCTAAATGTATTGGAATTCATTAATGCACACTTCTGCAAAAAAACCATAAATATTTACACGATATTAGTGCACAGCAATAACATACATTGCATAGCAATCGACAGACCAATAGACAGACAAACCGAAATCATAAATGATGAGATTTATCAGCCTTGTGGATGATCTTATCAGCTTTGTCGTAAAGTGTTAATAATCCAAACATCACCTAATACGCACAAGTATCGATGTGACGTGAAATCAGTCAATTCATTTCCTTTACGTCAGATATTAATCCTGCGGAACGTTTATCGAATTCATTAAGCCACCTTAGATAGGGGGTTGAGTTTGAAATCTTACCGGATGAGCCTGTGATATCCATCACTTTCAAGTTGCGAGCCTTGATGATGGTGACTGTTAATCTTCCAGCTGTGGGCAGGTAGCACAATGAAAGCATAACCTCACCAAGATCGACTTTCTCCTAGCATAAAAAAGAAAATAAAAGTAAAGTAATGCATTTTGTAATATAAATATATGCATCTACAATACAATAGACATTCGTTATACCGCTCTTGTCGGGAGAGAAGAAAATGCGCAATATGTCCGATGGAGCGACATATCCGGGGATGCTAAGATATGGTAAAAATTTTACTTTTCTGAACATTAAGGTTCACATAAACATAATAAAATTAATAGAGTTAAATACAGAAAAAAATAACATAAATAATAAAGACAGGGTAAGTTTCATCTCTTAGGAATTTTATTTACGAATATGCATGTGTATTCACGCTTTTCATTTTCGGCTTAAAAAAACATTGGGAGGCATAAAAAAAATCGGTTTATCCCAATGCGCGCTATATCTAGGTGATACTGTAATTCTTTTCTCATAGAAAAGATTAACGAGCGCATAGGGCAAAATACTCTACTTTTAAAATAGAATGGAAGCTATAATTAATTTTCATTTATGTTGTATAAAAGTAAAAACTAGATCCTTCATGTATGAAATCGATATTTAATGATTTATCGGTATTAATCGCGTTATCGTGGACTGATATTATCGATTTTACTATGTATTAGGCCAGGCAGTCTTACTTACAGTCGCCCTCACAAATGTATAAACACTTGGGAAAATTCCTTTCTTTATTTTATACATGTTTATACCGACCTACCTTAACCCATTCGTGCCTGGATATTTTTGCGACTTTCTTCGATTTTTGATAACACCAGCAGTAATTGATAAATTTCTGATGTCAACTTTTTGAACAAGGGATGATTTCATTTAAAATCATTATGTATAAAAATTGAAATGTCAACATCCTACTTGGCCATATTAAAATATTTTGTGGAATTGAGGTTCAATACTCGCGAATAAAGGCTAGGAAAAATAAATAACGTTTTCGACTGATAGCGAAAATGCCGTCCCAAAAAAGGGACGCTAGGCATAAAAGGGTTAAAATACGTCGATAAAAAAATCAAGTGATTTTACTGAACGCTTTTGTATAAATTTTCAAAGTATGTCAGTAGTTTATACAGGTCATCCCAAAAGGTGGTAACACACTTTGATTCTTTATCTGTGAAAGATATCGCGTGCCACAGATCTAGAGACCCTTTTTTGACGCAGGTGGTTGTGCCCGGCACAGCCAGCTGCCGTCAAAAAAGGGTCTCTAGATCTGTGGCACGCGATGAACGTTTCGATCGTCCGCCATCTTGCTGGTAGTTAAGTCGAGCGATGGCAACGTCTGCCCTTTTTTCAGCATTGGGCAATCTATCCAGCTGTTTTCGCATTCTTCCTTTTTTCAGCAGATGTCAGTGCTGTTGAAAATAATCGTGACAATTTTTTTACGGGAAATGACGTGCTAAAAAGTAAAGGATTCTCGTGGAGCTATGTCACCCGCAACTATTTTTATAGAATCAAATGTATTCTTCGTGACTGGGAACAGTCAAAACGTCAGAGTTTGGTGTTCCCAGAGCGGGAACACTGCGCGTTAAAGGGTTAAGGCACGTTGCCACCTTTTTGGGACACCCTGTATTTAAAAACAGCGCAAGAAATTTGCCCTCGAATACGCTTTTGAGAGCGTGTCAGGGTGGCGTGAGCAGAAAAAAAAAGTTTTCTCACCTGTGGCGCACCAAGAATGTCCATCGTGTACTCCACGTCGTGTCCGGTGTCGCACAGCTCGGGAAGATTCCTCACCAGCACTTGCCCAATGAGGTCGTGTCTAGAGAACCGGTCGAAGTCGTAGACGGAAAATTGCACGGTGCGGGAACCCAGCTGTCCCCAAGGCACTCCGAATACGAACGTCTCGTTGAACACGGGATTCAGATTACGACGGTGCACCTGAAAAGTTTAAGCAACCATGGTAGAGAATAAGTCAACGTTGTACATATCTATCATCGCCACGAAGCTAAATCGAACCGATATGAGAGCTGGAGTTCTGTCACTGCAATAATATGAAAAATCATCAACCTGGATAGAAGTTGACTTTCATTGCAAGTAAACTTGTGTTAAAATTTCAACCTTTAAAAACGTAACAATAATATTCTTTAAAGTTGGAACAATGATAATTAAAGCTAGTAGGCGCACGAGCAGCTGTCATTCTTGTGCCCGAGGGCTGCAAGTTGTACCCAGAGCTATATTCATTCAGCTTAAGTGGCTGTGTAACCTTAAATTCCTCTATAAAGCGCCAAAGATGTCGGCGAAATATCTTTCTGAACTCCAATATAGCGACTTGCTCTGTCTGTAATTGTGGGTGCTCTATCAGAAGCTAACTTTTTGCGTCTTTTTAACGATGAGATCGAACAGGTCAAACATTAATTTAGTAGGGGGTTTAAGTGGGCACAAGGTGAATGCGATTGCTTAATCGCTCAATGGAGTAGTTGCCTGATTTAGGGAATGAAAAATTCAGTATTTCAGAAAGTTGCCACAATCGAAAGAAATATACTGCCTGAGATAGTAGGATAGTTGAACAATAGCAGACAATGTTTTGTTTATTGTTCTTTGCATTACTGTTTAACCGAATGTGTTTGGAAGAATTCGATCATTTCTACCAGTAAACAAATCTGTTTTTCCTTTAATGCGTATATTGTAAAGTGAATATTTTTTTATTTTAGTTAATAAAATAGATATTTCAGTATGGATTATGATGAAGCAAGTATGTGAGAAGAAATATATTATAGAAATAATTTAAACACGTTTCAGAAAGTTATGTGACGAAAGAAAAAACAATTATCCTTTTTAGCATTTTATTCAATAGCTTTTGATTACTGCAGCGTCTTTTGTTGTGCTTCCCAGCTTTTCGCGCGGTCTCTCTATTTTTTACTGCTATTGAGATACAAACTTCCACTTTAAAAGCGTGAAGTCAATTGCTTCGCTTTTCTTGCGCCTTCCCAAGAAATATTGAATTGAACGGGAGTTACTTGCATCGATATTTTTCGGATTTAATACTTGTCCTCAATATAAGTCAGTTATTTGATTCAGAGCCATCAAGTGTCAGAATAATGACGAGAATGAAGGTATTTAACACGAGGAGAAAGCAAAAAAGAATTTAATATGGATGAACAACGCGTTCATGATTGTGAACTGCTGTGGAACGTCAGAGTTGGGCAGAAACTAACATTTAACTAACAACTAGAACTAATTTAGTTAAAACTAAATTAGTTTCAGTTGAACAAAAAAGTAAAGCCAATTTAGTTGAGCCGAGTTCGTTGGACCTTCAACTAACAACTTAGTTTTTAGTTGAATGTTTAGTTCAACTAATATTTTAGTTAATGATGCCCATTTCTGGGAACCACCATTACGACACCAGAAATAATTTTGGCCTCCTAAATCAGGCAAATATCTCACTGTGCATTCATCCCCCACTATTACAAATGCTACTGCCAATTTCTTCTGTTATAACCTTGTATTCACTTTCTACTAACTCAGATCAAATAAAATTAGTCGCAGTAATTGTTACAGACAGCTACAGAATAAATGGGACATTACGACATAGGCAAACAAGCATATCGAAAATACAAGCGAATACCCCTCCAATGACATTTTCGCGTGAGCAGTATTATATTGAGGACGTTTCTATATCGTACCCTGGTTTGGAATTTCTTTTTCCTATCTGGCAGCAAGTAAAGCTTGATGTAAGGATCAGACGTCCCGGAAAAATCTTTAGCAGGCAAATCCCGAGCTTGAAGAATCTGGAACGAGAAAAAAAGAAAAAAAACATTTTAATAACAGAATAGATGAACACAATTTCCGGGAAATTTGTTTTAAGATAAAATAACCCATTAAAAGATGCAAATTATTTTGTAAGCATCCAGATACGTTCAAATGTCTTTTGAAAGTAGTAATGTGAAGTGTCTACTGACAGAAAATGATTATGCCCTACCATTGAAATAGTTTTGATATGCTGGTATACAATGAGGCGATATTAAGTACACAGAGTTTCCAAACAATACCTCATTAAGTCTGCACAACCAGATTTATTTACTTTCGGATACCCGAACTTTTACTTATTTATATAAATAAAATTGTAAATATTTGTTTGTTCATAACCCCTGAATGTTCTTCACCGATTGCTTTGAAATTTTGACACAAAGCTGCTTTCATATACGTAAAAGAAGACACAGAATTTTATAGTATCGATTAAAATTTTCAAGAGATTAAATCTAAGTAAATTAAAAATTTTTGTTTTTATATGGTCCTCGTAGGAAAAACAACCCCAGATAGTAAAATGTATTAAGTGTTTCAGCCTTTTGTTATAAAAGTGCTCAGAGTTCAAGTTGGTCATTCAAGTTGTGGGGGCCTATATAGTAACAAGGTGTCCGAAAAGTTCTTGCGACATTTAAAAAATTCACAGAAAAGCAGCAACTTGTTGTATGAATATGCGGTTCGTACAGTAATGTTTCACGGAATCAAGAATTTATTTTTCCATCTTAAAACAAATTACTTCCAAAATGTGTTCATGGATGGCACTGCATCTCCAGTTTCTAGCAATGAGAGCCAATAGGGATTTTTTTTGAGTTTCGAACAGCACTGACGGTGAGGGAATATTCATTCTACCTAAGGCAACTGCAACTGAGAAAGTGCATTGCGTAGGTTGGTATTTCGAATCAAAATCCATAACTGGGTTTCAGAGAAAGTTTCGCAACATTTTTAAGAAAAACCCTCCGAGTCGAAGGAGGATTTTGGCCTGGCATAAAAAGTTTTTAGAGATTGGAAGCGTGTTAGGCAGGCAGGGAAAGAAGTGGTCGGCCACGAGGTTCGGATGAGACTGTACAAGACATTCGGGAAGCTTTCTGTGACGGTACGGCGCCATCTATGAACACAATTTGGAAGTAGTTTTTTTTATGGTGTAAAAAAAATAATAAACAATAAATAAATAAATAAAAATTCGTGAACTGTGAAGTATTATTGTGCAAACCGCATATTCATACTATAATTTGTTGCTTTTCTAGGATTTTTTTTAATTTGTCAAGGACTTTTTCGGACACACTGTATTGCATTATGCAATTATTGTTTTCTTTCGTAATTTGTGCGTAACTTTTGCTCCTCCGTCAGAAGTGTTGTCTCCCTTTCAAGAACCGTTAAAAAATCGCTTAAGGCAGCATATATTTATTTTCATATCACCAACTATTTTTGGGATGAAAGGCTGTACCACTTCATTAATATATGGGACACAATTTACTAATTGGGATTTTATTTTATCTTTTATTTTTATTTATTTATTGTTTTTTTTTTGTAAGGGTGCCGTATAAAAACTTTGTATTTACTTTGATTTAAATTTTATTTACTTAGAAAGGAAAATTTAATCAATACCACAAAACACTGCACTTTTTGCGTAACTTTATAATTCATCGTATATGTCTATGATCAATATTTAAGGGGGAAAAAAGCCTAGGCCAGTATTTTTGGGACATCTTGTATATTCCCAGCTGAAAATGTCTGATTGAAATCCATTCTATAAAAACACGGTACAAAATACTAAATATGCCTCTGAAATTAATATTTTCCAGTCGAAATTTCGGAAAATCAAAACATTTTCCTTCTCTTAATAGAAAATTACAAATTTCCCGAATGATAAGGTTAGAAATGTCTTGAATTTTCAGATTATTTTGTACTGTGCACGTATGAGTATG
Source organism: Cheiracanthium punctorium (assembly GCA_038373885.1). NCBI lineage: Eukaryota > Metazoa > Arthropoda > Arachnida > Araneae > Cheiracanthiidae > Cheiracanthium > Cheiracanthium punctorium. The sequence continues at coordinate 85,039 of JAWZYV010012638.1, read as the reverse complement.
CCAACAGAAACTTCTTTGTATGGAGTTTAGTGCAATAAGTATTTTATAGGAACTTACTCGAACCACCAAGCCCTCGACTTCATGGTCGTATCTGAGAGAAAACTGGAGCTTTCCGCAGGCAGCTCCTTGCTCAGTTCCGTCGGGTAAAAGATCTGCTCCACTATCAGCTGACCACTGACGCATAACCTCAGGTTGATATAATTCCGGGCGAATGCGACCAATAGAATGACTATCACGTTGTGGGATGTTGCAAACTAGAAGAGAAATCTAATTTGGTAACTCTAAAAAATACATAGATTTAAAAAAACAGAACTAATACATATTTATTGTTGAAAGATTTTTGAAAATATAGCTCAAACTATCAATGTCTCAATTCGGGCTCTCAAACAATGCAGATCAATTAGCTAAGAGACTAGGAAAAAATTTTAGCTGCTATAAACAATATTATGGAAATGAATTGATAGATCATTGCAGAACGCCATGCGCAACTACTTTATGTTTCGCATTTCTGATTTGATAGTTTCTGAAGATCCTAACTATGTGACAAATTATCAGACAAAATTTTTTTACGAGCAGACCCCATCAAGATGAATGTTGAAGCAAAAAATGGAGCTCTTATAAGGTTGCTTTGGAAATAGCTATAAACCCTATAAAAGAACTTGCAATAGCATCCAACTTATCATTACTGGATTCAAAGAAAATATAGTTACCGCACAGATTTTAATCTAGTCAAGAGGATGTAGTTTTAGTCCCTAAGGTAGATTTAGCTCCATCTGGTGTCCATCTTCCATTTATACTCAAGAATAGTCAGTTTCCCATGATTCCAGCATATAACATGACAATGGCTATCAGTAAATCTCAGGAAGAAACTTTAGAGCAAGTGCAAATTCCTATTGAAGATTCGGTTTTTCGCACTTGGACCGCTTTACGTTACCATAATAAGATGGAGACCTGTCCAGTCATGTTCTCTTAAGCTTATGTATTAACAGGGATCAATGCAGACGAACGGTCCGTTTTGCAGCCCCATCACAAAAATTACAATCGATTAAAACGACCCCTTCACAAAAATACAGTCGATTAAAACGGCCCCTTCACAAATATACAATCGGTTAAAACAACCCTTCATTGGCATTCTACTCTAATTTGTTTTGTAAATTATTTTAAGAAAAAAAGTGACTTTAAAAAATAGATGTTAAAATTCACAAAAACATATATTGAAATTCACAAAAATAAACAGTTTTCATAACAATGGGACCTTGGAAAAAATTCCTGTATTAACCCCTGATTAAGAACTCAAAACAAAAGACGAAAGAAAACAGATATTTTATCCAAAATATTGTTTATTGTTCGGGCTTTTACCATTGTGATTAGTTATATCACACACATATACGATGCAACTGATTTTTTTAGAAGAATAAAAAAAAATTAATTTGGTTCAAATTGATTACTACTTGATTTATCACTATTCTGTACTACTTATTTCATTCATTAAAATTTTGTCTTTTATTTTTATTAATTAAGCGCATTCCATGCATTACTATTTTTTGTTACGTTCATCGATTCTATAAATGTAGTTTACTCCAATATAGATTTTAAATTAATAAAATTTCGTTTTCAGCCTTTATATTCATTTCGCAACTGTTTATTTTATGTTTTTTTTTTCAACTTTTTGATTTCCAAAATGTATATTAAAAGCTTAGTAAATTTGAGCTTGGCATACGAAGAGTTTAAAGGATTTTCGGCTACAGTTGATGAGAGTTTAACTTTGCAACACCTATAATTTAATGATAAATCCTGATATCTTGATGAAAACTGTGTCATTTTATATAAACTTCTTAAGTATGCACTTCTTTATCCCTTAGATTCAGATTTATAAGCATCAAGTGTTTACAGTAGTGATGTAGAGTAATATATAGACTACTGTAGATTCTGAAACTTTTTGTTCTCTTTGGTATAAAATTTCTGGAGGGGGATAAAAATTATAAGCCTGCATTGCTGAATTTCCCATAAGTTAACTCATGCTGTTTTCTTGAAGATATCCCGTGATTTGTACAAATGAAATCACAGTAATTGAGTTTGATATTTTAATTAATCTTAAGATTTTTTAGGCTAAAATTTTTTCGTTCATTTTTCTTACTATTTTATTTAAAAGCGCATACAATATATTTTCATATCTGCAAATATTTAGATTTTTTTTCAGTTCTCGGTAATTAATGTACATACCTTCAAATGGAACATCTGAAAGGTCCAGCCTGTGAGACAGCTGCCGTTGAAAAGTTTGATGTCTTGTTGGCACAGTAGGGAGGGTAGTTTGTCTTGGAGGAGCCACCTTTCTGTTGACCTCCACGAAGTCTTTATTCACTTCTTCTTTTATGTCAGGCAAACTATGGCTGATTTTGACTGAAGGTGACAGGCTGCCTATAAAGAGTAATAATTTTGAAAGGCTATTTAATACTTTAGGGCAAATTAACAGTTCGAATATCAATATCAGGCCCTGATCATCGCATGGCCACTTGGGGCACGTGCCCTGGGATCTATCACATTCAGAAAAAGATCAAAGAATTGAGCTTGAGTTTAGAGTGATGTACAGGGACACAAAAATTTAACCATCTATATATAGGGGGACAAAATTTGAAAAGTATCCTTTGTACAAAAGTGTTATAGTCAGGCCCTGATCAATGTTGATTTATGTATATTTGTAGTACAAAGTGTATGTAGTAGAACGAATTTATCACATGTCGCTTTGTTATGCTTATGCATTCTGTGTGTAGTACGACATTGTGCTTGCAAACAAATATTCTTTATCTTACGTCCGAATCACATGACGCGAATGAATTTTTTCCCATTAACTTTATAAAACCATATCACCGAGTTCCTATTAACCCTGACTATGATTATAAAAATGCCATAATAATACCTTTTGGTTTTTTTGAATGCACCAGGATGTAATTCAGCCTCATTCAGTAGATTCATTGAACGAAATGGCACGTGACATTCCTTTCATATATTCCTCCGTTGATGTCATCTTAGTGGCTTCAAAATCTTCATAACACACATTATAAGACTATATTTCAACGACTTCACTTACTATTATGGTTTACTTTAAGAAAAAATCAATATGCATTTTTTTGGTGTTTCAATAGTTGAAGTCTTCGGATTTAAGGTATCAGAATTTGACACTGAACTTTTAACCGACAGAATTGATTGCATGAATAGACTTCCTTCAACAAAAAGCTATGACTCAATTCAGATGTCTTCTAGGTCACTTCAACACGTTGCTCACATATCGGTACCTCTAAACGAATTTTTTGAAAGAATTTTTTAAAAATTCAAATTAAGTTATTTTCAGATCAATCCATCTGTAGTACTTCCTTCCAAACATAGTGTAATTCCTTTCGACTTTTTTTAAAATTAAAATTTAGGTTCAAAGTGTGTTAACTATTATGAAACGCAAAATGTTTTTTCTATAAATCGATATAATAATATTAATTTAGTTATTTCATGTAACTTTTTTCTCACGTTCCTGATCGCACTGATACGGCACTGGAGAACAACTCATGAAGAGAAAAAGGCGCACTTCTCAGAGTTTAAAATGCAATCGCCGGTAGGTGTCTCGGTATATATTTTTCAATTGGCGCGGCCCTGGCACATCACGTATTCAACAGGGGGTCATTGGAAGTGAAGACCATTTGTGATGGGATTCACCAAATGACCAACCATTATTGCCCCTAACAAGGACACCCAAGACCAAGCAGGGAATCGAACTCAAGCCCAATGTATGATAGACGATTGCCTTGTTAGCCACTATACCCCAAGAATGGCGCACGGTATTTCTTATTTGAAATAGTACGATGATCATCAGTTTGTATCTGGCAGTCAACCTGCAAGGCTACAGATCTTGTATGGTTACCTACGTTTGATGGAATAAATGTGTTACCGCTAGTTAATCCCAACGCATCGATTTCTTAATTCAGTACCATTACTAGAGATTAACTTCTCAACTAGGTGAAAGGAATGCAGTGTGACTATTCTAATTTCTAAATTATTTTTGTGGGATTACTGTATTCTGGTCCAAACTTTAACGACAATTGTGGTTTAATACAAAACTATAAAAACTGCTGTGAAAATCCTTTTAGTTTTAGGTCAATGTTTAAGTATATGTATATATATATATATATATATATATATATATATATATATATATACGTATATTTTTCGATGGCGAACACTTGCTATGTAAGCGCTGTCCTCTATAAAAGCGGAAACGGTTGGCTTCTTTTTTATGGGGGAACACAATAGGTGAGCCAACGTTGCCCTCTAAGGGGTCTTCTAATTTTGAACCAATTTCGGATAAAATGCCTGCACCAAGATCAGCACGCCCAGAAGCATTGCTTCAACACGAAGGACATTGGATCCACGACATATTTTACGTGCACCAGCTCCCTTCAGCGTACACAACTCCACGGCTGTCCAGTTGAGAGAGGTTGTCAAACTCCCAAGGTCAGCACTGCTTCACTTTCGGTGTTCAGCAGAACGCAGATCCGAGCCAGTTGGGAACCGAGATTCACCCGGATATGCCACTGCTGGCACACGTTATACTGTGTAAGGAGGTGATTTTAAATTATCATGAATATATATTTTTTCCTAAGGGCGGGCACTTGACTATCAGTCATTCGCCATTGCTAGGGTCCGAAGTATTGGTCGTTTTATTAATGTGTAACCCTGTAGTCAGTCAACGTTACACCTTATGAAGGAACGGACAAGTTAACATCCAAGCCCAAGCCGGGAATCGAACACGGACACAAGGTGTGATAGAATGGTTCGTTAGCCACAACACCACCTAGGTGGCTTACCACCAATACAGCTATACTTGTCCCGCAGTGGTCTGGGAGCTAAAATCTGTTCCCATTAGAACACGACAAGTGAAGCAGTCATCCTCTCGGCTCGACTACTATGGGACCGTGTAGGCTAATGGTAGCTGGTGCACGTAAAATCTGTCGTAGCTCCAATGTCCTCCAAGTTGTTAAACGATACCTCTGGGTGCCGATTTCAGGGGGATGGTCCCTCCTCTGGAATTGGTTCAAAATTAGGGGACCACGGGATAAATCGTACTTCCTCCCCGTGGGGCTCTAAAAAATGGAAGGCGCACCCCCTCTGCCCATCGCCTCCCTTGGGTTGGGGGGAGATTAGAAACAACAACAGCTATAAGCTACACCACTGGTTGCAGCTGAATAGCACCTGGTTTTCGGCGAGAAAATGAAATCTATGAGCAACAGAGAATATTTAAAAAAAGACACAAAAATAAAAAATCGAATACCTACCTGAAGGTGATTTCATTGATTCGCAATTGTCTCCTTCTTCAGAGCCGTTTGGCGGCTCATCCACCGGAGGCACGCTGCATTCCGACTCGTGTTGACTTGTTGATGGCTGCTCGGGGTCCTTGTTGTCTTCCGGCTTCGTTGCTGATTGCAGCCTCTGTATGAGCCACCTGTAGCTGAAGTATGCGACGATACCCAGCAGCACTAAACTCAGGGTCAGACCGGCAGCGAGGAAAGGGGGCAGAGACACGCCAAGGTTTGAGCCTTCATCTACATCTGAGAAGGAGAGACAGAAGTTGCAAATTACTGCAATGTTTATTAAAAAAAAAAAACTTAACTCGTTTCTTTTAAGGGTGCTAGATTTACACGCAGACGCAAACCTGCTGTAGAGGTTGAGCAAGTGTTTGATCACCTCATGGAAAACATGGTCACTCACTTTAAGCTTTGCATGAAGATGCGTGGGTAGTCAAATACCCTATCTATATCTGTTTCATTTGTTTATTTTGGATCTAAACATCTTTTACTTCATGACTCCAATATGATTTCATCTTTTAATTTATGTAAACTAGGGCCAAGGCTCCCAAGATTCGCTACTCTCGCTTTTCGTATGAGGCATTCTGCCTCTAATAAGGCTTTTTCGTAAAAAAGTCATAATTTTCACAGACAAATCCTAAACGAATTGGAACAGATCGAATGCTACCGAGCTACACATTGCTTGGTTCTTGCATGTTCCTTGGAGCATAAAAATTTAAACTTCAAACTATTTATAATTGTGTAAAACCTAAGAAACACCTTGCGTATTTGCCATCCATGGAGGTTTTTCATAATTTTGAGACTTACGTGTACGTGTAGTTACTAATAATGATTTCTAAGAAAACAGCGCTTCATGTGTTTTCTTTGATAAAAACTACGGAACAGCTGGGATACCTTGCTAGCAATGGCGACTTTTCATTATTTAGCGATTTACACTTGCTTATAACCTATAATGATTGCTCATGTAAGGTTGCCGTGAAAACAGTTATCCATACATTCATATACATAGTCCTTTGCAGACTGGCTTACTTAGTACCGAGAAATATATCATATCGCCGCGCAGGCAAATATCCAAGCTATACTAAAACTGCTACAATGGTTAACACCGCCAAATGTTTCTACGGGTGGCAAATACCCAAGCTGACCCTAACTGACATTACTGTAATCTGCATTTGAATTATTTTTCATTTTCAAAATATTAGGGTCTAACATTTTGGAACACACGCAGTATTGAGATTCACAGTGCTTGGAGAGATAGCCTTTTTTCAGATCGTACCTGATGCCAAAATGGCGCTTTTTAAATTAGTTTTTCTGTATTAGAGGAACGAATAATCGGTAATTTTAAACTCCTGTTGTCTAAGAGAACTTACTATTTGAAAATTGAAAACATTGCGTAAAATACTTTTACATTTATTTCCCTTACTTGTAAAATTGGTGTAATTCTACTTCATGTTTGTCGATTTCACGCGATTCTACATACTTGGAATTGCATTGTTGCAAAGGCATGAACGATTTTATTCTGGCAAAAATTACCAAACCTGGAAACCTTTATAATTATTTTTTCAGTTTTTAAATAATATTTTCTAAAATAATTGGAATTTCGAAATTTAAGTCAACAGCTTATCGGCTTCCCCAGAATTTTCCGAATCCGTGGATACATTCGTCGAAACTCAAATCCCAACTGTTTCGAAGGAGATAGCATGGTGAGCTTTTGATAGCGGCAGTGGCAGCTGGAGTCTCTCTTTTTTTAGAATAGAGATTTCCTTTGTCTTTTTTTGTAATTCTATAGATGCATAAAGATGTGTGTTACTTTCCTGCCAAGTTTCGTGTCCACAAAACCAGTGCTTGTCATTTTTTAATTTAATTTTTTTTTCATTTTAACAGTTTGTCCTTAACTTTTGACAATGATTGTAGATAATCCTCCAAATACTTTTAACATAATTTAGCTATAAAAAGATGCTCTTGTATTGCAGTGAAAACTGGAGATCAGCATGGGGAATATTACGTCTTAGTCACTCAAGGGGTTAACGTAGATATTTAGGTTTTATTTTTGATCCCTATTGATTTATTCAGATTCAAATATAGTAAGGGTATTCTGATTAAAAGAACTATCACGTGAATGCTTTTAGTGTAAGGAAAATGATTAAGCAGAAACCATTAGTTAGCAGTGTAATTTGTAGGTGTTTTCGTGAGCAATTAATGAACGTTGATGTATTTCTTAAATAATCAATGATGAGCCTGTTTTGCTTCGATGTTAGTGGGTATTTTAGTGCTAATGAATTACCTGGACAATAATGGGATGCAGTAATATTGATTACAACAACATGATAGCGATGTATCGTGCTTAAGCATCATTATATTCTTAAAGCCCTTACTGATTATTATTCTGTAGAATGTTAAAGTAATTATACGAAACGCATTGAAAATGTATTGAACCAATTCCACATAAGAAATTTTCACTTACATTTTCAATCCCATGGGTATCATCTCAACATAGAGCTTATTGAATCTACGAGCAGATTTTAAGTGTCCCAGCTCTCTCTAGCGTACACGGCTCTCCAGCAGTTTAATCAGGAGAAGCTGCCACAATTCCAAGAACTGACCAGAGTCAACGCTGCTTCACTTTCGGTGTTCTAACAGGAACGGAGCTACTACCAACTGAACCATGGCGGGATGCGAATAAAATGTTTAACACTACTTCATACACATGCTGCTTCCAAGTTTGAAGCTTTGAATTGCGCACGGGGGCTCAGTACTGTGCATACGCCAGGGGAGCATTCAAAGAACCGGTCTAGAAAACAGTGCTGTGCATAGAAAAGAAGGAAATTTTCACCGTTTACTCATTAGGCAGACTGGAGTGAACATGTACCATTCAAATTTCATGGAGGATAAACTCTTACGTCAGTTACTTGAACTTGATTTGATGTGTTAACAATCTCATTGCCGGATTTTGAGGTGTGGAGGTCCTGAGACAACACAGGAGAAGAGATCCCTAATTATTTTTCAAATTTGTTTTGACGGCCTGTGCGGCGATGTGGGTCAGAATTAACAAGCGGTCCAGAATTCGAATCCTGGAAGTAGATTTTGTTGGGCAAAAAAAAAATGTCTGCTTCTTGTCTGGTGATGAACTGTTAGTGCAATGTCGATGTGGCTCGCAACCGATCACGTAGTATGTGAAATGTGTACAGAGAAGCAGTTCCGTTGCGTCTAACCCCTTTGGGAGTAAAGGTCGTGACATTTCTTTTAATTATTCGGTATTCAATAGGAAATTTTGTATAAAATTGTCTGTTCTGGGCTCCCCTCTCTTCTGGAGACACCGGGCTACAGCCTCGGACATCCTCCCCTTGATCGGGGCAGGAAAAATCTGACAGTTTTCCCTTTCTCCAAGACACGAAAGAGTTGAATGAAAAACAAAGGTTTATTTTTTTATTTCCTTCTTGTAGTACAGAAAAAATTGAAATCTCGAAAATTTTCTGTGTTCAGATTTTGAGCATACCAAGTTACCTTTAGCAACTTTCTGCGGGACGCCTCAACGTACGTGTATTCATGCATGTACCAGAGCAGTACGCAGATACACGTCTAATCTTTGTTCTGATCGATGAAGAATCCATTTTAACTAGTTTTGCACTCAAAAACGATTAGACGAAGAATGTTGAAATTTCATATTTAGAACTGTTGTAACATTCAGTCGTGCGGTGGCGACAACTTGTACGGAGCCGTAAGCCCGAGCCCGCTCAATTGCCACCTCAGCCAGCCCAATAGTTTATCGTTTTTGTTCAATCCAGTCTGAATGTGCATTGTTCCGCTAGATTTTCATTTTGCACAAAGTCTTGTTAGATTGAATTCTGCCAGAGCAGAACTACACAGTTCCCCCCCCCCTGCACCTGCATTTTCTTATCCATGTTTGCTTGTAGCTGTAGAATTTCTTAAAATGAGCCTGAACAATCTTTTGCTCTACTATAAAACGGGCTAATGATGTTTGTCCAACTACGACTCTTTTATTATCAGTATCAATACTCTGTTCTGAAGATCGCTTGAAAACAGTATTCGTCATTCTTTTTCCCTGTCGTATTTTATGAATGCGGACGGTTTCAAAACCTAAATACTACGTTCGGAGAGAGATGTCAGCATCAATAAACCAAGGCATTAAGAATAGGCACAATTTATTAATTCCTGAAATCAAATGTTATTTAGAACATCGTGCCCGTGACGTATTCAGAAAAAATTTCATAGGGGTCCGTCCAAATGGTGGAAAAAGCATAATCTTCTCAAAAAACACTTCATCATTATCATTTGTTATCAAAAATTGAATTTTCGGAAAATTTAAGCGGACCCCCTCCCCCCAATACATCCTAGAATTGTGCCAAAATACGTGAAATTTATTCGTTTAACCTTGACAATGTCAGCTTCTACAGCAACAGTGGAAAGATCTTTTTCAGTCCTTAAAAGATTAAAAATATATTTAGGCTGCACTGAGACACAGAAAAGGCTCGATTATTTTTTTGTTTTGATTAGTACATAAGGATAGTGCTGTAAGTTTGGATATGGATATTGTGATGAGTTTATAAGAAACCCGAGACACATATTTGCAACATGCCTTGCTAAAGAATGCTTTAACCAGTTTTAACTGATTTTTTTAACGTCAGTTCCCCTTAAAAAAATAGATGAATTGTCACGAACTGGAAAAGACTTCTTTCACGGTTATTTCAATTCATTAACATGCATATACTAATATTATATTTGAAAAATATATGAATAACCTGTATTTTTCCCCTTAATTAGTAAATTTTTTAAAATGTTTCTTATAGGTAAAAATAATGTTTGCAGCGCAGGGGCGTAGTCAGAAAATTTTCATGGGGGGGGGTTACGACTACTACAACTCATATATATGTATACGTGTGTGTGATATTGTAGTGAAGTATATACATTTTGTATGGCGAAAAATTTCTCCTGGGGGGGGGGGGTATGACCCCCCTAACCCCTCCCTTGGCTACGCCCCTGTTGCAGAGATACACTTTTATGAGCTATAGGATTAATTACTAATTGTATACAGTTTCTTTGAATAACGTTGTGCGTCAATTTAATTTTTTTTCTCAGAATACAATATTTGTATTGGATTTTCTATTAGTTGCTTTCCTTTTCAAGTTTTCAGTTGGTAATTATATTAATAATATTAATTAATAAACGGGTCTATACAAATATATGTATATTATTGTCACTGTGAATTTAAATTTAAATTTAATTTTTTGAAGACTTAATTTGATTTGAACACCCCCCCCCCCCCACACACACACACACCCTAAAATAAGGGGTATCCAATATTACTTGAAAACACTCGAGCCCATTCAATAATTTTCAGAAGTTAGTGCCACTGTAGTTGTACGCACTTTCCTTTCGGATTACAATAAACTACGTATTAACTTTACAGGGTCACACAAAAGACTTTCAGTACATCAAAGTCTATGGATATTTTCAAATCCTTAAAAGCCCATACGGTCAATCATCCTTAGGGTCATCTACCCAAAAGCCTTCCCAAATGTCGCTGAGCTTGGTGATTTTTTTTTCTTTCTGTTGTAAACTCATAGTGTGTAACCCACACAAAAAAAAGTATTCGAATGGTAGCCAAATTTTCTATTTTAGTTTTGTCAATACCTAATTAGTTTATTGGAAAAATACAACATTAGAAAGAAACATGAGAAGTTATTAAGAGTTATTGTTTCATATGACCCGATTCACTTTTACAGAGAACAATAGTTTAAATATGAAATTGACGTACTCTCGAATACTTTTTGGGATGGTGTATATCTGACGGATAATGTTTTGTTTTGAAACGTATTTATTTTTTATGAAAATTACAAATGTGTTTATTTTACTGAACTAGAAGAGAAATGTCTTGAAATGTGAACACGCAGTTACAACTTCCAAAACAACAAACTTTTGCTTGTAAATTCATTTCATCATATCTATTGATCTAACAAAAACAGTCTGCTTCGTTAAAATGGCCCTCCTCACACGTGGTACAACCTGGAACTACTTTTGCTTTTATAATTTATCGATTACGCTTCCGACTGGACATACATATATTCTGTCCTCCAGACTTTACGTTTCTATTGATATATTCATCCACGTTAGTTACGAAGAGCTTTGGAATAATTGGTTTTATTGTGAATATTTTACTTAGCTAATTTTTTTGCCAAACAATTTCCACGTGGTGCGTGCAGGCACAAGTGGACCAATTGATTGGCTCGCAAACAAAAGCGTACATAAGAATAGTTCAGCGGGAAAAAAAGAAAATTATTTCCATTTTGACCAATTTCAAGATGGTACCCTTGTCAATAATGACATTTTAGGAGCGATAATTCAAATAAAAAAATGAGAAAGATGTTAGACATTCAAATAAAACATTCAGAATTATATTAAACAATGTTCTCAGGAAACTTAAAAAACAAACTTTTAAACAACTTTCTTTTAGTTTTTGCTCCCCATAAAAAGTTCAGATAGTCTCTTCTATTGAAAGTAGGAGGTAAAGCCCGTTATGGAGGCACTTACAACGGATGCTGAAAAAACATTTGAAAAAAAAATGTCTACACTCAATATATTTAATCTTTGTCTTCTCAAAATAGATAAATTCATTTTTTATTTCTATTATAAACCAAAACTGGAATTGCATGATCTTCTGAAACCGCGCGGAATCTCTTTGCGACTGTGTTTGCGGAAACTTTCCGCATTCGGAAATTTTCGTTTTGCAGGCCACAGCCCCTCTTGTACCAATACTTCATGCAGAGCAAACCCTTTTTTTAGTGAAAAAAGTTCAATTTTGTAATCTTGAAAAAACTATTTCAAACGAGTGGGAATCGCAATTTTCCTTTCAAAGCATGATAACCGTGACATCCCTATGATCTCAATATCACTTAATTTTTTCATTCAAATGATTTAACTTTTTACTCACTATATGAAAAGGAGCTGAAAATTAAGAAAAAATGCTTAAAAATTAGGGAACGGGTAGAATTTCATATTTTTAAAGTAGCTCGGATGGGTTTCTATATTTCTTTACATAATTCTGTAAATTTTCAAGCTGATCTTAGAAATTGTGTAGATTTTATAACGTTTTTTGTGTTTAACTGTTTTATCTTTTTGGAATAATGGCGGCGAAAGTTTTATATTTGAGTGGATTAATTTTTTTGTTTTTTTGTGAGAACTGCAGTTTCTGAGAAAGTCGATCTATTTGACTGAGTGTTATCCATTGAATTACTGCTTATGAATATCTGTGAATGTGCATGCTAAATATTGTTAGACAAGTTCGTAGGTGTATGTTTTCTGTCCCGACAGCTCGACTGGTTCCTCAAACATTCTAGATACCCTGAACTTTCAAGCGCTGGCATCCATCAGTTTAGCATAGTTTCCGCAACAATATTTATCAAGAAATATAGACATTATCTTTCACTTTAGAAACTTTATTTTGAAAGACAAAGATTTGTGGACGGCAGAAATGCCCCCAAATACAAATTTTAAAGATATGTCTTCCCGCTGTGGCCTAGTTGCTATGCTCCGTTCCCGTAATAACACGGAAAGTGTAGCATCACCGGCTAGGCCAGTGCTTGGGAGGGCGAAATAATCTCTCAGCTGGACTGCTGTGGGACAGCGTACGCCAACGGGAGCTGGTGCACGTAAAATCTGCCGAGGCTCCAATGTCTTCCATGCATGCTCAAACGATACCTCTGGGGGTTCCGATTTCAGGTGCTAGGTCTCACTTCTAGAATGGGTTCAAAATTAGGGATCCACTAACAGGGGGCAACGTTGGTCTGCCTAGTGCGAGCCCCCATAGTGAAATGACATAGATCGTAGTGGTCAAGCCTCCAGTAACCCACTGACTCGGCCATTAGAAAAAAAAAAACGTAGCTCTCAAGAACCATCAAATACTTAGTGCAAAATGCAATATGTAGTTGTGTGCAACCAGGAATAATTGCTTTGAAAAGTATGATTCTTCCTCAAAATTGAAAGAAAATGTGTGCATTTTTTAAAACTAACTTTTTCTTTTGTAAATTATTATTAATAATAATTAAAATGGCTCTGATTGCGTGTAACACGTTATTGTGTATGCTTTAAGTCATTTTAAACCAGCTTTGATCGCTTTTATCGTTAGGTAGTTTTTTGATGCTTTGCTCCGTTGAGACCTGATTTCCACAGATGTGGATCTGAAAAAAAGAAAAAACGATCGGCCTATCGCACGGCTGTTGATTTAACGGTCTGGAGTTTGGGTCGGTTTTCTCCAGATGTAACGTGAATGCGCGTTAGAACACATTATAAAGTCCTCCGACCAATGAATCCCGCCCCCCCCTCTTCCCCGTTGGCAGATGACCTCCTGAAGGCTTGCCGTAACACAAAACTCAGTGGAGCTGAAATGACTGGACTCATAAGATATTAGATTCGGTAAAATGCTTTCGTCTGTGACATACGATGTCACAGTTAAAATGCATAAATCCCAGGAAAGGGTATTTAAGTTGTTATTCTAATTCCGGATCTGAAGAGGGTATATGGCGTATGTCACTGGAACTCAGATCGGTGCGGTATGCTGAATTAGGAAACACACGGATGGAAACCACATTTACAGAGTTTAAGGGGTCATATGAGGATTGGATTCAAAATAATCGATTTTTCAATTTTAATTTTGTTTGAAACCTTAGTTGTTTCTGAGCATTTTGACACCAATTTCACGCATTTATTCCAACTAGAACCAGAGATACATGTAAACGCGCTTTATGGAAATTTTATATTTGAACACAGTAAGGTAACTTAAAGCTGTGTTTTCTCAAAATGTATCTTTTACAAACTATTCGTGGGATAACAAAATTATTATGATTCATATCTTCACGAAACTTTGTATAGTTATAACTGGTATCAGCATCTATAAAATGAATTAATATTAAGAGGAAAAGAGAAAAATTTACAGAAATATCAGAGAAAAAGTAAGATTTTTTAAAATTTCAATTTAAAATACAGTTTAAAAATTATGAATTTAAAAAATGTTCTTAAATATTAATCATTTCTATAAAATATATATTTTACTTCATTTTGAAAAAAAATTTTTGTTTATATGTGTATTTTAAATTGACTTATCTTACGGATAGTAGCACGTACTATTAAAAAAAATATGTGTAGCAAAAATTGCTTTTTTTTTAAACATCTGTGAAAGGTAATAGAGTTTTGTCTGAAGTTTTATGATACTTTATCATTATGCAAGAAAAATTTCACTGGGCAGTGACTATTATTTTGATCATAAAATACAAAACCTCAAGGATGTAAAGTACGTGCATATTTACTTCTCAATATTGCATAGCGTTATTCAATGGATCGCTGCATCTTAAGCGTTAAGAAGCCTTGCTCACAACGACTCACCGTTAGGAAACTGGGCATGAGCTGTGAACTATGAGCAGCTCTGCAACCGTTGGAATACGTCACTGGCATTTCAACCCACATTTCTGAGCCACCGGTTTTCCTTAGCGATGTGTCAGAATCGTGCAGAAAATTTTGTTTCTCATTACTTTTGCGACAGAACTTGTACATCAATAGATTGCGTGGAGATTGCATTTTCAAATGCTGAAAAAATAAGGCACGAAGACATCGTATTATACGTTTCAGGCTGGACAATGATTACAATCATACTCGTACAGCGAGCAGTATAAGGGAATGGGCGCTGCACAATGCAACCTGTCAGTATAAAACATTCCCGCAGCCACCAGAGTTAGACCTCAACTTAAAATTCATAGCAAGGATTAGACCTGGGGAAAAATCGGGTGGGACTGTATCGGGGCACACGGCCGTTGTTTTAACGTGAGACATCTATGTCAGCGAGTCGCTTTTAGTGTTGAAGATTGAAATGAAAACAAGATTGACATCTTTCTTTCACCTTCTTTCAATCTCTCTTGAGCCAAAGTCGATCACAAAAGCTACAAGATAGACCAAACGGATTGGCTTCAAATATCCTTTTGAAGAGTTTGTTCGCTGCACTTCAGAGATTTTGAATCACATCAATTCGACTGATATTCATGTCCCTCAGTTCGGTGGTGGAGTCAAAGATATATGGGTGGTATCTTCACTCGTTATGTCCATTAGTACAGGCACAGCAGCAACAGAGGTGCTCGCGGAGTTGGCGTCGTTTACTTAGCGTGCCTTGGAAACTTTGGGACGCTCCCGAAACCGCCGAGCCCGCTCGGCGCCGGACATTGGGGTACCTGTGCATGGCCAATAATCCTCTCTTTTAAACGATAGACGTAATTTATATTTCCGGCTGGCTCTAGCACGGACTGAGGCAGATATAACGAATTATATAACGATTAAAGTTTTTATACTCTTCCTGGTTATTTTTACCTATAAATATTGTCCAAATTACACTTATTTTTATTTGAATCCAAAGAATACTGAATAGAAAGGAGCAAGATCGCTCGTTTCGGTCATTCTGCGTAGTGCCTTCCCTCGGCTGCCCCTGATTCAAGGTCAAAGTCATAACAGAGAGCTGACTGTAAAAGCTAAATAATGAACCTGCATTTATGTTTTTAAGACTAATAGTTCTGTAGTTCTGAAAGTGAGACGATATAAACCTTTCCGTTAAGGTCCACTTTTCTGGCCTGGCATCCGTGTGTGATTTTAAGGACGTTTCACGTAAAAAATAAATAAATAATAAAAATTCAGTTGACACAAAATTAAATTTTGCTTTTAAAATCGTTCTCATACAAGAATAGCAAAATACGAGCATATCCAAATCCTTCGGCGGAAACATGCATCAATGAATGATAGACTACAAGCCTTCATAAATGCAAGCAAAAGGTATGAGAAGAAAGCCTTAAATATCTCCTGTATTTGTCCAGCATGCTGTTTTACGATTTGTTAATGTTTTTTTGGCATGAACACACATGTTTTGGTTGCATTTTATTTCCCAGAGTCTTAATTAAGGTTTCGTTACATTTGTACTTATACTGCTTTCATACTTCTTTTAGCTTAAATTTGTCAGTCATTCTTTCCATTGATAAGTATGCTTAAATACGGATAACTGCCAATGTTTTCTATCCATTGTATATGCTTAATGTGTGCCTGTTCGTTTACTGTTGAATGCCACAGATTTGGCAACACTCAAAATCAGGGCCTTAACTAGAGAGAGGATAAATTGGGCATGTGCTCCGGATGCCCTAGTGAGGGGGACGCCAAAATAAGTTGCGGCTCCAAAGAGAAGGGCCCCTGTGCTTAGTGGAGACAGAAATTAAGATTTGCTCCAGTTGACGTAAACTGCAGATGCGGCACTGATCGAAATAAGTGTTGATGCATGAACAATGATCATACGCAGTTGTAAATTATTGTGCAATTGTGAATTAGTACTTCTGTCAGCATAAGTCATTTGCATTCTACGCATCACCTTAAATAATAAATTTTGCTAGAAAGCTGTGATATTTGCAAAATAATTTTTATTCATTAATTTGCAAGTCAGTTACATTTGTTCATCTCTATATTAAACTTCATGCATGCGAATGAGACAAAAAAATTAATTAATAAAGCGAGAGGGGATGACCAGTTGGTCAGGATAGGTTCCGCTCTCGTCGTGTTAACGTCGATCTATCAGTTTAGCTGAGAGCGTCCCGGGAAAACTCGTAGCCAGGCAACCGGTGTCTCGATGACGTCACTGTCTCCATGGCAACACTCGGGGATCCGACTCCCATAAAACTTCTACTCGCACAAAACAATAACAGCAGCACGGCGGAGAAAGCGCCGCACCACTCCGCACAAAAGCATTTTGATTGCACAGTTGTTTTATACATACACAAACACAAAGGAAGGGACGTCTCTGATCGGAAGCAACAATTAAACGGAAAACAATGAATTTTTCATTACACACAGAGAGAGAGGTAGAGAGAGCTGAACGGAGCTTTGATTTATAGATTCGCTAAAGCGGATAAGATGAATATTGCGTGCTGCTGCTGAATATTTTAGGATTTTTTTTTTCTTACCGATGCATCTTCAGAAGCAGGGGGGCACTGCGATGACGGTAAACAAAATATGAATCTATACTCAATAACCAGTAAATTTTAATGAACATCTTTGGTTTTGGTTTGGTTCGTGTGTGTGTTTGTGTGTATTTGAATATTCGGAAATTAAAGTGGACTAAAATGCTTGTTTTAAGCAACATTGTGTTGTATTGTTATTGCATTGTTATTGTTAATTGTATTGTTAACGAGCGTCTAAAAATTAGAAAAAAAATATTAACTGGATATGCGAACCATTAAATAATGCACGCCTTTACCCAGAATAGCTTATGTATTAGCGCAACAAATATGCACTGTTTTATTCAAATCGTTCTGTTACTGAAGCATGATGGTTTATTGCAAAAGTACATGAACAACTGAGTATTTCTGTAGTTGAATGTTTTTACTTATTCGTGCATGGTTTCGTATTTTAGGACATCGCTACAAGTGTTATTCAAATTTCTTATTGTTACGAAGTTTTTGGGTTAATCGCCTCCTTAAGGGATTGATTTGGACTTAAACTCGTATTCCACGCGTAGAATAATTGAAATTTGCTTTTCTTGCATGTAAATCGGATAACTAGAACGCGAGATAAGGACCTTTGGGTTTCTATTGATTAACATAGGGTTCGTCGGTTTCTCTCCAAATGTTAGCGATAACGCTAGACAGACTTTAGTATTAGGGACTTACTTTTAGGGCCAAATTTGGCGATATTTTGCAAAGCTTGGCGACATTTGGCGCGACTGTCTTAATGGGGTCTGTAATGTTTGCTTCCTTACATTAGTAATACGCAATAGGATTTGTGGTACGAAATTTATATGCGACCGATAGAAAATACTGCCATAGTTGGAATTGCCTCGAAATTTTCTAGAAATTTTGCTAATCGGTATAAACACCAGATGGCCTAACGCCCACCGAATCAGTTGCCAGCTTTCACTTGCGGAGAACACTAAGTGCGGTATTATAAGCGACGCTGCGGAGCAATTAAAAGTTCCGCTCGAGAATTTTACCCAGTTTTTAGTCTGTGGAAGAATTTCATTGTATGCGAAATACAGTACCCGAGAAAATCTCTGTGATTAGCTGACTGTTGAAAAATGGCTCTTGTTAATTTCTGTGAACTGTAGATTGTTCCAAGCGGCTGCTTGTACAAAGGGAGTGTGGAACTACAGCACTCCCCGGTTAACTACAAGTACAGTATTTCTTCTCTTATTCCTTTAACCATTTGAGGCCAACCCTTTTCCAATGCTGAAAAAAGGCAGCCGTTGCCATCGCTCGACTTAACTACCAGCAAGATGGCAGACGATCGAAACGTTCATCGCGTGCCACAGATCTAGAGACCCTTTTTTGACGCGGCTGGCTGTGCCCGCGCACAGCCAGCGGCCGTCAAAAAAGGGTCTCTAGATCTGTGGCACGCGATGAACGTTTCGATCGTCCGCCATCTTGGTGGTAGTTAAACCGAGCGATGGCAACGGCTGCCCTTCTTTCAGCATTGGGCAATCTATCCAGCTGTTTTCGCATTCTTCCATTTTTCAGCAGATGTCAGTGCTGTTAAAAATAATCGTGACAAATTTTTTTACGGGAACGTTTCGTCCTAACCATTGATTGTGAAATTCTGGA
Organism: Cheiracanthium punctorium; assembly: GCA_038373885.1. NCBI lineage: Eukaryota > Metazoa > Arthropoda > Arachnida > Araneae > Cheiracanthiidae > Cheiracanthium > Cheiracanthium punctorium. Next base: position 66,060 of record JAWZYV010012638.1, on the reverse strand, counting down.
AAATTTATTGCATGCTGTTTTCTTATCAGATTCTTATTGTATATTGCATTGCCACTGTTCCTACAAATTTAATCCTTTGAAAAAGCAGATGGTCATGTAAAACTATAATCAAATGGCTTCCAATTTTTTCCGCACTCCGATTCCTTCTGTTCTCTGTAATATAGCTAGATTTATTGGTAACTAAAATACGCTTATCGTACATTTTTGTTAAAATTACTTGTACAAGCCAAAGGAAATACAATCAAACATCACTCTCGGGGGGCTACTTGAAAATGACTTACTAAATAAAATGACTTCTTAAGCGGAGTTTATATTAACCCTTTAACGCGCAGTGTTCCAGCTCTGGGAACACCAAACTCTGACGTTTTGACTGTTGCCAGTCACGAAGAATAGATTTGATTTCTAAAAAATAGTTGCGGGTGACATAGCTCCACGAGAATCCTTTATATTTTAGGCACGTCATTTCCCGTAAAAAAAATGGTCACGATTATTTTTAACAGCACTGACATCTGCTGAAAAATGGAAGAATGCGAGAAACAGCTGGATAGATTGCCCAATGCTGGAAAAAGGGCATCCGGTGCCATCGCTCGACTTAACTACCAGCAAGATGGTGGACGATCGAAACGTTCATCGCGTGCCACAGATCTAGAGACCTTTTTTTGACGTTTCAATCGCCCTCCATCTTGCTGGTAGTTAAGTCGAGCGATGGCAACGGCTGCCCTTTTCTCAGCATTGGGCAATCTATCCAGCTGTTCTCGGATTCTTCCACTTTTCAGCAGATATCAGTGCTGTTAAAAATAATCGTGACCATTTTTTTTACGGGAAACGACTTGCTAAAATGTAAAGGATTCTCGTGGAGCCATGTCACCCGCAACTATTTTTATGGAAATCAAATGTATTCTTCGTAACTGGCAACAGTCAATACGTTAGAGCTTGGTGTTCCCAGAGCGGGCACACTGCGCGTAAAAGGGTTAACGAATATCCGCTTCTTCTTTTCTCCTGTCAATTGAAGAAGTTTCTTCAGATTCAAGAAAATTTTTTTCCTCTTGATCAGATTCCGGAACTTTACACAATCATTAAGTAGAAACCAGTAGCCATCACGGAGCAATAACAAAAATCTCTCCAAAAACATAAAAAAATCCGGAAATTTCTTTGCACGTAACTGTTGAAGATGCAGCACCTGCCAGTGATGCGTTTCATTACACTGCGCTTGCACCGAACTCCGTAGGACTCGGCCCGAGACAGGCACGGAGATAGAAAAAGCCCAGAGAGAGCTGCGGAATTCGCAGTTCTCAGATTCAGGCGAACAGCGTCAGATTACGAGGGCTGTAATAATTTAGCAAATAAAAGCAATTATGGGCCTGGTCAATGTATTTGGAAGCCTAATTCTAGGCCCTTTTTTTACGTTCTTGTTACATTTTCAGGGGGGGGGGGTTACTCCTCTTTTACGTTCTCGACACTGAAAATTCTTATTTTTAATGTGAAAAGTTCGTTAAAATGAGTATGGAAAATATTTAGGGTTTACGCCGAAGAAACAAAATCAGTGTCACGGTCACTTTCCAGAAGTTAAACGAATTGTTCGAGCAACTTAGAAAAATTCAGAATGATTCTTTATAAGCTGCACAGTGAAATAAATTAAAGATCTGTGCCTTTTATGACACTTTCAGAAGATTTTTAGACGAGGAATTGCCCAGTAAAATTTTTCGAAAAGTGACACAATCTGTAAAATTTTCTATAAGTTTCATTATTGATAGAGGTTTATAATTTATTTCAGTGTTTAGTACAGCTTATAAAGAGACAATATAAAAATTTTGAAGTGCTTGACATGATTAGGTTTTGGTACAAAATCACGATTTTTTCGAAACACGCCGTTAAGGTGCATCCAAAATTTGATGCTTTCAGCTCAGGCTAGCTGCCTCAGTAATTACACCATGTGTAAGAATAACTACTGCTTATTATTATCCTCGGACATCACGTGACGTAAGTTCTTGTATTGAGGTTCTGTGTTTCCCCCGTGATTATCTAAGCTGAAGCTGTGTAGTAGAACTGCTTTTGTAACGGTGCTTATAAGAATAGAGAATGGCGTTAAGTTGCATTTATATCAACTGCATTTTATGTAAATGTATGTAGCGTTAATTAAATGTTTGTTTCCTCACTTAAGTCTCATTACTGCACGTCTCTACTAACCACACCATGAAAAGATATTTCAAATTTTATCACGTTTAGTACTCAATTCTAAAATTCAACATATTACCTACATTTTATTTTGTGTTTGAAAAATTGCTATACTATTTAAAGTTTACGTGAACATTTATTCAATTATCCGTATAAAATGTTAGCTTCAACTGTTGCAAAATATTTGACAGTTGGAATTTTTTCGAGTATTTTTTCGATTTTGGGATGGGCAAATGGGACACGTACTCCGGGTCAGTGCTGAAAGGGGGCACCAAATTCAGTTACAGTTCCAAAGACGGGGGTGCCAAAATTAAGGTTTGCTAACTATTTGCGGTTGTTCGGAGGTAAATAAATGCAAAATTTAAAGTATAACAACTAGTGTAAAAATGTGTAATTTCTAGAATTAATAAAATTTGTGTTTTGTCCTGTCAACTAGACAGATTACGAGAACTTCCCTTACGGACGAGAACTTCCCTTCTGGACTTTCAAGCTACGAGCACTAACTAGATCTTCTGCAACACTAACTTTATTTCCCAAATATTTCCTTTTTTGTTTTTGTCCAACGGCACTGGCGCATCAATTCTTGGCCAAGAGGTTGCCGAACGTGGTAGCCATTTGTAAGGAGACCCCCATGGAGCACCTTAACAACGGCATCGCACACACCTAAGCCCATACCGAGAATCGAACCCGGGCAAATGGTGTGGTACATCGGTGCGCTATCCACTACACCACCTGGCCGGAATATAAGAAATCTGATTTTTACAATTTCTTTTCTAGTGTCAAGGCACTTGTCATCTAGGCATTGACCAAGACAAGAATTGTTAGCCAGTTTATAATCAGAGCACCTAATAGGGCCGTATTCACCAAACTTTAAACCCTAGAGTTAACCCAGCAAAGCGAGCTACTTCAAGGGTTAGTGAGAAAATGGTATTCACAACTCCAAAATCAGGGGTTACCCCAAGAATTGACCCTGACTCCAGGTGCAGATTCTAACCCCGCAAAATCGGAGAGTTGACTCGGGGTTATAAATGGCGGATATGAGGGTTGTTTTTTATAGGTTTGGAAAATCCCAAAAATTTGCTAATACTTAAATATTTTGTGCTTTAACAGACGGAAACTGCTGTGAAAACCACCCATCAAGCTATAAAAGCCGCCAAAAGTGATAAAAAATCTTTGTACAATGTTTCCAAAAACTCTCGAGAATGACTGTACTTTTTTTGCCGTAGAGACTGCAGGCGCCATCTGTCGGACTTATCTTGGTTTGCTTTTCCATTCCCTCTTTTTTCTGATTTGAACGCTTTTTTATTCTTAATTATTTTTTGTGTTGAAAATAAGTAAGTAAATTCTGATCTTTCCTATTTATTTTCTTGTCTCTATTGTTCCACAGATGAGGGGCGATTTGGCCAGAGCACTGTGGATCTACTACGCCCGCGCTTTTTTTTTTTTTTTTTTTGTAAGAAAAGGCGGGATAAAAATATTTATATTGAAGAAATTAATCATTTATGTGTAAAGGATGGAAAAAAAAAAGTGTTGTTGAGGGGTTAAACATTTTTGTCTGATTGTAGTGTACTGTACTTGGGAATAGCGAATTAACAATTTTTCACACAAATGTGAGAAAAAAAACAATTCTATGTTTCAGTATCATAGAATTTTTTAAACACATACATATTCTATGTATAATATATAAAGTATCTCAAAAAGAAAAACATCAAAACTGCATAAATTAATTTTTGTGTGTTAAAAAATATGAAAATTCCTAAATTTGAAAAAAGTATAACAGACATGAAATTTTATTTATAAAAAATATTGGATGTAATTTTGTATTAAATGTTTAATCAGTCTATTTTTTTAAATTAATTTTCACATTTTAATGCGCAGTTTGCATAAAAACAAATTAAATATCATGAAGGAAGTGTGTGTGGTGGGAGCTGGGTTCGATCTCCCGAACATTAAACCTAGTTCACCCCCTTCATGGAATCATTACTCTGACCAATCACAGACGAGCTTTCAAAGCTGGCTGAGACAACCCCAGAGTCAAGTAACCCTGGGCGGAAATAAGATGGTGAATACAGTTTCCGAGTTGTCTCCGAGTCAAACCGGCAATGCAGGTTTCCCAACTCTCGGATGATGGCGGGCTACTCACAGTTTGGTGAATACGGCCCATAGACTACCGACGTAACCCACCCCCCCCTTCCAATGAAGGGACGGGCAATTTAACAACCAAGCCCAAGCCAGGACTCGAACCTGGGTCCATGATCGCAGAGAGTGATGCGTTAACCAACATGCGATTTGGGAGGCATTTTCCAAATGTTTTAGGGATGAGTAAAAGTGATAATCTTTCTCGTTTTCATAAAATCTTTCTGTAAGCGAAGTTATCAATTGTTCTTTGGTATCCTGCTGACGCAATGCTGAATTTTTGAGGAGCATTCAAAGACCCAAGCTGGGAAACAACACCTCGCACTGAAAGGAATTGTTACCAACGTGTGTCTGAAGCTATGAGTAAGTCCCTCTTCGTTTAAAAATCCTGTGCAGGTTACCAAACACCAGCTGTTTTATTAACAAGAAAAATGAATTTGGATACCTATATACTACTTTCAATCCTGCAAAATTCGTCATGACATGCGTGTGCTTGCATTAACAAAGAAAATTTTGTAAGAGTAATGCAGTGTAAAATGACAGTTAGTAAAAGGAATGTTATGTCCACTTACTAAGAGAAAAGACGATAATCATCTTTGCGGGCTGAAAGCCTAACTTAACTTTGAAACTATCAGCTAACTATTTGGTTCGTTCAACAAAATAGTAATTTAAAATCAACAAAATAGTTTGGTAAATGAGCCATGAACACAGCTGTTAACAATGACATTTTGTTAATTCAGCCAATTAATTTGTCTGATTTTAACCAAAATTAGCCATTTAAACAAATATTTTGACTAAATCAAACAAAACGTTTGCTTGTGTCTATTTTAAGCAAACAGTATGGCTGAATTTAAGATTTTTTTTTTAAATAGCCAAATAATCTTAACAAAATGATGTTGTTAATTTAACAAAAGTTTTATTAGAGCTATTTAAATCGGATACTTTTGTTGATTTAACAAAATTTTTGTTAACTTAACAAAATGCTTTTTTTTTTGGTGTAGCAAATATACCAACTGAAAATAGTAACTAAATATCGCAAACATCAACAGATGTTAATCTACTTTTACTATAGTTATAGTACAAAAAAGAACGTATTCGGTAAAAATGAAATGTAAAATATATATATATATATATATATAAATATCGAATGTATTTTGTCTTGTTTCTTGTAAAATTGAAGTGCTCGTTCAATCGAATGAATTATACATTTTTCATCCGACACAAAAATGCATATTTCAAAAGGAAAGCTCTTATTAAAATGGTGAAATATTTAAATTCTAGAAACAAAATTCCGTGTTTTCGAATTTTTCTTAGATTCCGCAAACGAAAAGCTCCAGACTGGACTTCGGTACTAGTTCTAGAGGTAATCTAACTTTATATTTGATATGTGCAGCGTCATGCGTATTTTTACCAAGAACTATTCCATTTCCACTAGAAATTTGCTTATTTATTAAACTCAGCGTTGGCATGTTTGATCGAACTTTGCAAAACTTACAAAAAAAGGAGTGCATTATTTTATATTTCTTTATTTTATTTATTTATTCTTCTTCTTCAAGAGTTTCAGAAAAGTGAGTTTCATCGACCTAGGAATATTTTTAAGAGCATCTGTCTATCTTTTCCTATTCTGCGCAATGTATTTACTCAACTTAAAATTTCTGAAATCATATGTAAATATTTCAGTTCATTTGTTTTATTTATGAGTATTCGAAGTTCCATTTAAGGGGGTTGATAATGTTCACCAAAAGATATTTAAAAAAAACTGGTAGAAGTTCTTCTTTTATACAAATTATCAAAAAAAAATTTATGTAAAAAAATTCAGGTAGTCTCGTGTATTGTTGAAGCTACCTCGGAATTTATTAACTTAAGATTACTTACTGTTGCTTACCTCCTCCCTTCTTTAACCCTTTGAGGCGCAACCCTTTCCCAATGCTGAAAAAATGGCAGCCGTTGCCATCGCTCGACTTAACTACCAGCAAGATGGCGGACGATCGAAACGTTCATCGCGTGCCACAGATCTAGAGACCCTTTTTTTGACGACAGCACGCGATGAACGTTTCGATCGTCCGCCACCTTGCTGGTAGTTAAGTCGAGCGATGGCAACGGCTGCTCTTTTTTCAGCATTGGGCAATCTTTCCAGCTGTTCTCGCATTCTTCCATTTTTCAGCAGATGTCAATGCTGTTAAAAATAACCGTGCCAATTTTTTACGGGAAATGACGTGCTAAGGAGTAAAGGATTCTCGTGGAGCTATGTCACCCGCAACTATTTTTATAGAAATCAAATCTATTCTTCGAGACTGGCAACAGTCAAAACATCAGAGTTTGGTGTTCCCAGACCGGGAACACTGCGCCTCAAAGGGTTAAATAAAATTCCTACATACGCATCTTAGAGCTCTACTCTACCACTTCTGATTTTCTAGTTCGCTGTAAGGAGCCGTTAAAAATTGTTGAATGTAACAAACTCTTTTTATTTAATACACACAAAATACTTACTAGCACGCTATATTGTGCTTTAATTCGTATTATCGTAACAAATCTTCTAAAAATCCGTTTCTATTTTTTAAATTCATAAGTTAATGTTATCATTAAATTACTTAAAAGAGTTAATTAAAATATCATGCTCGCGTCTAAAAATAAAAATAATTCATGCGAAAAATTTAAATATTGAAGTGCTAAATTTAAAAACTTAAATCCTCCTCGTTCAGCAGGAAATGAAAAGTTTAAACTCGTGAAAAATTCCAAACTGTTTAATATCGAGGTGTTATTTTGAATCGCACAAATAGGCAAACATTGGACTGATAATTTGTGACAAAAACTTTAATAAAGAAAGCCAAATATCCGTGATTTTTTTAACACTGATTTAATACAAAGTTCAAGGGACTAAAATATAACTTCAAATTAAACACCTTTTCGAATTTGAGAAGTTCGTTTTATCCATGTTGTTCTGTAATTAAAACTGTGGATGAAATAAAATTCCCTGTCCGTCAGTCTTGGTCCTGTAGGTTGGTCGTAAGTGTGAAACTTTGTAATCATATAAAGTTTTCCTTTAACCACTCTATTTTTCATTGTAAAGGACACTTGTATAATTAAGTAATTTTTTAAACACATTAAAAGGCTAAACCTTTCGAACGGCATAAAGGTCTGTTTTCTCCAGGAAAAGCGTTTCATCAAACTTTAATAAAAAATAAGAAAGAATAAAGAGAAAAAGAAAAGAAAAGAAAAGGGGGAATTTCTGAGAAAATAGATATAAGATTCAGAATTATGATAGGCCTGAATGAAGGAAGATGAAGGAATGAAGAATATTTTAATAAGTGATGATGATAACAATAATAATAATAATAAATGAAAAGGTATGAGTAGTAGTACATAAAATGAAAACGTTAAACACAAAAGTGACTTCCGTTTCTTCCCCCCACCGTAAAAATTCAAAAACATAAATTTGTCTAAGGAAAATGCTACTTTCAAAACAACAATTTCTTTTTTGTTGTTTTGAAACTAAATATCACAGTCTAATCTCTAATGATACTTGGGGGTGGGGGGTGTTTTCGTCAAATCGATCGAAAAGCAAAGTCGCTAACTCTGCCCCGTTGGGAGGCGGAAACTTAAGGAGGAACGTTGGCGAGTTCTTATGACTGGCTCAGCAAGGTTAGGAACAGGTCAGAAAGTTGTTAGAGCAGTTGATAACAAAACAACTGGGGTCAGGACAGTTGAAAGCTAACCACCGAGTAGCTTCGACCAACCGAGGGAGAATAGACCTGCTTATCCCAGATGTATCTGCCTAATTTTATTAAAATAAAAGTTTAGTAACGCCATCTGTTAAAAAGACGGATTTAGCTTCATACCCAATTCTTTCATGAAAAAAATTCCAGTTTATATATTTTATAAATTTTTGTTACAGAAAACGCTAATAACCTAAACATGCAAATTTTTATTTTAAGCTACAATATATCCAGAAAACACCTTTTATGTGTTCTTAAAAGTTTTATCCTTTCAGGGGCGATGTGAGTAGCATTATGTTACTTTTTAACATTTCCTTCAAGTAAAAAGAACACTTTTAAAACCACAAATTAGAAGTTCCACTGTTTATCACTCTTTCTACTGCTAACATGTGGCAGCACTATAGTCACAAAACGTTCTACCTCAAAATGAAAGAACCCCCCCCCCCCTTAAAAGTATTGTAAGATAACTTACTGAAGATGACTTCCTCAGCGCAGGTGCTAGATTGGAGAGCATGTTCCCAAATTCATAACTTACGGTGGGGATAGGGAGCCAAAAAATGTTCTTTTCACATATCCTGCTTTATCTCAAAGAAAAAAGATATCCATACAATTCTTGCTGTAAAATACACCACTCACGAATACCTAAAAATCAATTTTTTAGACCATTTCGAATATAACCCTCCAAGAAGGGTTATATTGGAAAAAAAGTGAAGGGTTGCCATTTTGTTGAAAAGAAAAAAAATATGATCCATGAAATTCTCGCTTTGAAATTTAGCAAATATGAGTCCTATGCTCAGGCACAGCAAATTTGTAATTCAAGGCTTGTTAAAAATTTATTTGTTTGAATTTCATGTAAAAAAGGAACATTACTTTCCAGTACAATATCTAAACGTTTAACTAAACAAGCACAAAGTCATTGACAGAGTTGGATTTACTATAATCAATTTCTTATACTGGTTAATGAAACTGTCTCAAAATCCAAGCACAATTAAATACGTTGTAAATGGGAAATTCTCTTTCCAATCCTTTTCAAAAGCAACATTGTTAAAACAATCTTCAAAAGCGGCATAACAATACTCGGAAGGAAACGCTGTTTTGATACTTTGAATGAACGTGAAGAAGTGTAACATTCTCTATAAATAAAGCGTTATACCCCCTCTCAGAAACTCTTCATTAAATGATTAAACGTCTAAATCCTTTCATTGAGGTACAGTTCTCTTAGTTCTCTTTAAATCAATATTTCGGTGATATTCTCCAGGGATTTCATGAATGACTTGATAGAAGAAAAAATTTTATGATACTGATTTCAATGGAAATCTCTCCATTAAAGCTTGGAGTAAACCTTTCATTTAATTATTTACTTCCTAACTAAACACTTTCTATTTTGAAGGAAGATATGTTTCTGTTCCTTTCTATCTTTGTCAGATTTAATCGATAAAAATCTCATTTTTGAAATACAAAATAACTTTTTTTAAATGCTGTCACGAATTCTGTAACAATTTTAAAACTCAAAATTTTCTTTTCATTTTGTTCCAGATGTTTATGTTTTTGAAACGTGCTTGTGTAAACTAAAGCAGTGTGTGTTTGTGTGTGTGCAGTGACTAATTCTCAAATCCGAACATCATGAGTTCGGAATTCTCCGAAATCCGAACGCGATACGAAAAATTGGCTTGTTTTGTCCCGCAAAACAGCTGTAAAGTTTTGGCTGGTGTCGCAAAATCCCGTTACAGCAATGATAAAAACGTCCAGTTTTATCGTTTTCGCATAAAATCTGTAAATCTCAGTTTCGTTTTCTTTGTCATCCACCCTTAATCCAGACATTTTGCAAACCGTTGTTGTTATTTAAAAAATGAACGTGTTGACGTAACCAGACATTAAAAGAAAAAGAAACAATACATGCCTTACAAATTACAATTCATTTGCATTTGAATCTTTTTACTCGAAAATTTTTTTTAGCAAAGACAAGATTTTTCCGGGAATCTTGTTTTTGCTAAAAACTTTCCTCCACCTCTTTTGCTGAATTGTACCTTTCTGTAGATTTAATGCTTTTGTTGTTGTTGATTGTTTTGTGTTTTATCTTGTTTTTAAAAACGGCGACATCTTCTTCTTTTGCGAAACGGAGTACTACTATATAGTTACGGTGATCTCTGACTCACTAACTCACTGATTCTGTAACAATTTCGGTTAAACCCTCCAAGATAAAAACTTTTACCATCATTACTCCGAAAAGATTGTTAAGCACAAAAAGCGTAAATAACATTTGCGCCGTTTGTACGATCCGCTTGAAAATTTTCATAATTATATATAAAAATAAATAAAACAATCTGCGCTACTTTAAAAATCTGAAAATGCATCCGTTCCCTCATTTTTAAGCGATTTCTCGCTATTTTCAGCTACTTTATTTCCAAGAGTAAACAAAATTTAATCATTTGTGTGACAAAATTAGGTGTCGCCAGTGACAATTACGTCACTCTAAAATCGTGATTATCAGGCTTTGAAGGGGAGATTGCGATTCCAGTATGTTTAAAATAGTTTTTCTAGATTAGACAGTTCTATTTTTATCACAAATAAATCATTTGGTGTGAATGAAACATTGATATAAAAGGGGATGTTTCCAGCGAAACGAAATCTTTGGAATGCGAAAAGTTATCGCACGCATTTAGAAGATAATGCAATTCCAAATTTGGCATGTAATAAAAACTGAATTGGAAGTTATTTATTTTAAGTGGACGAAGATTAAATACATTGAGTGTTGACATACTTTGTTAAATGTTTTATTCTAGCGCCCGATGTAATTGCTTCCACAGCGGGCTTTTTCTTCTAGTTAGTTCTGCTATTTGAAATGAAACTAGTATGAATGTTCTAGTAGGGAATAAAGATGAAAAAACGCATACTTTCAGTTGACTTATTTTAAGAAGAAAAAAAAGAACTTTTTGTTTACTTTAATTTGCTGAAATCAACGTGCTTACGTTCGAAGATAGGCAGTTTAATTATTTTGTCTTGAAAAAACATTTACAATTAAATAAATAGTTTTTGGAATATTTTATCTGTTTCCGATTCAAGTTCACGGGAATTAACAGTGTTCGCGAATCACAGCCAAATATTTCTTTTTGTTTGAACTATCTCAAAATTCAGCGGTTAATAGTATTTCTGTTATGCAAGATATGTACGTGCATACAGACGTCACACTAAAACAAATCAAAGCAGACAGACAAACCCAATTCATAAAAACTTTTCAACTTAGATGAAGAATAGGACGATGGTTTCGGGTAGTACGAAAGGCCACTTTTCTTCAGTTGCAAAAAGCTCCCGCCATGCACACAGGCAGGAAAATTAGAACTGAAAGTTCCGCAATCCTAATGACGAAAAGAATAAATTGTTATAAAACGAACCAGTTTGACTTGATTTATATGCCGCGTTTTTAATATTTTCGAACAATGCTGAAAAATGCTTATGGTTTCTGTTTGTCTATTCGTCCGACCTGCTCTAACTGCCGTTAACAGGCATAAATTACTATAAAATTCATATGTTATTCCTCTGCACTGTGTCATGTACTCTGATCTAAGGGGTTTATGTAGCATTTATAGTTCTTTTTACAGAAGTACCCAAAATAGTTCAATACATCATGCTCTATGGACAGTCATACTTTAAAAGTGCATTTTAGAGACATTCGGCTTTTTCAAACAAAATAAAATCGATAAATATTGTTGAGGGTTACAAAATAATATTCTCCATCGAAAATACTCTGTATATTTATAGCCCTTCTACAGGAACAGTCAAAAGAATTCCAATACATTTCGGTCCATGGCAGTTTAGAGATATTACAGTATTGCATAATACACAATACAATAATAAAAACATTTATAGCAGCTTATTCTTTAGTTAAAAGATGGAAATAACATACTGTTCTTTTACAGGGTCTCACAAAATTAGATTAATATAGTAATATACAGATTTTTTTTTAATTACCTCTAAATTCTTGTCAAGTTTGACCACAGTATAAAACAATCACCAAATTTGGCGCACCAAAACTGTTTTGTTGGAAAGTTTTTTATTATGGATGCATTTGATATAATTTGCCTTTCTTGCTTAACTAAGCATTTTGTTCTGCAATTATTGTATAATGCTTTTGATTAATAATTCTGCTTTTCTTAAAACGAATATAATACTATGTCAACTGGTAGCATCTTTTTGGTTTTTTCCAGTCGACTGTTAGTTTAAAAAATATATTCGAGTGAGTGCTGAATAAATTTTCCTGTTTTACTTTTTTCAAATTTACAATTAATCGTTCCACTAAAACACAAAGAGGGAATCTAAGAAGCATTTGAATGTCCATATTTTACTTTTACCGTGTATTACTTTCAGAGCATAGGAATAAACATAGGAAGTTTTGCAGTTCTCGAATACTTCATCGTGTAAAACTATACAGGCTGTCCTTCCTATAAATAGAGCGATAAACTTTAAGAATTGGTGGGTAAAAAAAAGATTGAAGACTGCATAGAAATGTAGCAGTAAAAAAATATTGTCTTTATCCACTTATTAATAATCACTTTTAACCCTTTGAGGCGCAACCCTTTCCCAATGCTGAAAAAAGTGCAGCCATTGCCATCGTTCGACTTAACTACCAGCAAGATAGTGGACGATCGAAACGTTCATCGCGTGCCACAGATCTAGAGACCCTTTATTGACGCAGCTAGCTCTGCGCGGGCACAGCGCGCAGAGCCAGCTGCGTCAACGGCTCTGCGCGGCACAGCCAGCAGCCAGCGGCTCTGCGCGGGCACAGCCAGCAGTCGTCAAAAAAGGGTCTCTAGATCTGTGGCACGCGATGAACATTTCGATCGTCCGCCATCTTTCTGATAGTTAAGTCGAGCGATGACAACGGCTGCAATTTTTTCAGCATTGGGAAAGGGTTGCGCCTCAAAGGGTTACAGCGGGGCTTTGCAACTTTTCTAGAAATGCTTTTTATGAAATACACGGCATCTAAATTGAGGCGTGTAAATTCTAAAACTGCCTCAGCCCATGCTTAAAAAATTTTCAATGAAGCTCAAAAAAATTTCCCCGCGAAGCCGTTTTAATTTGAAACCCACTTTGGGAACGTTTTCCTACCGGAATGAACTGGATTTGATTCATCAGGCTTTGGGGTTGATGAAGTGGATCACGAACTTTCGAAAAATGGAAAAAAAGTGCATTTCGAAAAAGCATGGATTGAGCCTGTTTTGGAGCTTCATCTTCAATTTTTTAATGGTGTTCCTTTTGAAAACTGATCGACGTCACAGGGACTTTTCAACAGCTTTGCTTTAACCCATCTTGTTAGGTGGACGCTTGTTAATAAATTTTACGTTTAGAATAAAGACTGTTATCCAGTTAGAACTTTGGCATTTAAAAACTAATAACAATACATGTTTCGAAGAACAAGGGATGTTTCCAGTCACTGCTTCAAGTAATTCTTTGTTATAAAAAATAAAGGTAAAACATCTTGTTTTATTTTTACTGAAATAGTTTTTCATTGTAACGAAGTAGAAAATTACTGGGGCAAACATAAAAATTCTCCAAGCAGAAATATGTATTGATTTTGATGAGGAACATGAAAGAACAAGAATTCATTTGAGCTGCCGTTATTTCAAGATCTTAAACGGAAACATTAGCAACACTCTTATTCGATTTTCACTTGAATAAATTCTATTTAGACATGAATAATGTATGTATGTTCGATTGACTGAAAAGTGCCGCCGTGCAAATAGCATTTATTTGGTGCTAGTGTATGCCATTCACGTTATAAAAAAACAGATTCGAAAGAAATTATTTGTGTACAATCAGAATTTTTTATTCAACAAATGTATGCTCAAGTAAAGTTAAGCGTGCGTACATTAAGACGTTCCGTTCTTATACTGTACTAGAAAATAAAGCCCGTTGTACAAAGACGGATTAAAGGGGAGGGTGGAGGGGGCGATCCCCTCTCCCGAGAAAAAAGAAATCAATGTAAAAGATCCTATTTTACTTCTAAAAAAAAGGGATGTGTATGTGAATCTTCCAACTAACCGGCCCCACCTACAAAATTGTCCTCCGTCGCTGCCGCTGGAGGCAATTACAACGGGCGCCAGAAAAAACATTCGACAAAAGTATGTCTACATTCACTACACAGTAGACCCCCTATAACACGGCTCAATACAATACGGATCCCTAGAGCATGGCGAAAAAATTGCGATCAGTTTCCCTAGAACGCATTAAAAGAGACTCTTATATCTTCTGCTTTTCCTAAATGTGGTGTAAATTAAACGTATCTGAAAGAACTTTTGTATGATTTATTTTATTCTATTTCAACTTGAGAAATAAAAACTTTTGTTAAAATAAATCTGCGAATTTAAACCCGATTTTATTTAGAGGAAGTGCATATCAGTTATGTCTGGTGATTACATAGTTGAGCACGGTTGAACAGCGTGGTTTACACTCCAGGTCAGGACCCGTACAACACGGATCCCTGTAACAGGGATCCATGTCACAGGGGGCTGGCTGTGCCCGCACAGCCAGCTGTCGTCAAAAAAGGATCTCTAGATCTGCAGCACGCGATGAACGTTTCGATCGTCCGCTATGTTGCTGGTAGTCAAGTCGACCGATGGCCACGGCTGCCCTTTTTTCAGCATCGGATAATCAATCCAGCTGTTCTCCTATTCTTCCATTTTTCAGCAGATGTCAGTGCTGCTAAAAATAATCGTGACCATTTTTTCACGGGAAATGACGTGCTAAAAAGTAAAGAATTCTCGTGGAGCTATGTCATCCGCAACTATTTTTATAAAAATCAAATCTATTCTTCGTGACTGAAAACAGTCAAAACGTCAGAGTTTGGTGTTCCCAGAGCGGGAACACTGCGCGTTAAAGAGTTAACGAATATCCGCTTCTTCTTTTCTCTTGTCAATTGAAGAAGGTTCTTCAGATTCAAGAATTTTTTTTTTTACTCTTGTTCAGATTCCAGAAAGAAGAATTCAAGGAAATGTTGCGTTTCCATAGAGTACGGAAATTATCCGTTGAAAAATGAGGGATAAATTAGTACATAAAGACGAGTTTTTCTGAGAGTGGAGGTTGCCTAATGATATTTTAAATATTCGACCCAACCCATTTACCGACGACAGCAAACTGAACGACGTTTTCCGCGTTAATATCACTTTCGTGGAAGAAATCTATTACAATTTCCACCCAATTAAGCAGGAACTTAAGAACCTGGCTCCCCAAACCAGTTAAGGGCAAATTGCCTCCGAGCAATTACCTAACTGTTTGTTAATGAGGGAGGAATGGTGACGGCGCTAAGTTCACAGCGTTGCGCAGTTTCAGCAAAGATGCTTAATTCACACCTCCTGCATGCTAACAGTAATGGCTTTGGAATGGAATATACAGACTTGTGCTTTTAAAGCAATAAAAATTAATTATTAGTTTTAATCTTGCTTAAAGAGGATAGCAGAGGAATAGGGAGTGAGAGAGCTCTATATCTATGTATCTGCTGCGTTTACATGAAAAATGTATGCTAGTATTTTAATAATGGTGTTGGAATGGAAATGGAGGAAAACGGAACTTTACCTTTATCGCAAAAAAATAAAATTTTAAATTTTAAAACGTTTTGACTCACTTTCATATTTTAAATACGCACTAAAGCTCTATACATTAACCCTTTAAAGCGCATGTGTTCCCGCTCTGGGAACACCAAACTCTGACGTTTTGACTGTTGCCAGTCACGGAGAATAGATTGGATTTCTATAAAAATAGTTGCGGGTGACATGGCTCCACGAGAATCCTTTACTTTTTAGCACGTCATTTCCCGTAAAAAAATTGTCACGATTATTTTTAACAGCACTGACATCTGCTGAAAAATGGAAGAATGCGAGAACAGCTGGATAGATTGCCCAATGCTGAAAAAAGGGCAGCCGTTGCCATTTCTCGACTTAACTACCAGCAAGACGATCGAAACGTTCATCGCGTGCCACAGATCTAGAGACCCTTTTTTGACGCAGCTGACTGTGCCTGGTAGTTAAGTCGAGCGATGGCAACGGCTGCCCTTTTTTCAGCAATGGGAAAGGGTTGCGCCTCAAAGGGTTAAAAGTGCATCGCATCCATATGTCTGTTCTATGTGTCTTGTTTCATTACGCTGGAAAGTGCATCGTGATTCTTGTGTGGACCCTACTTGACTTCCTTGTTTCATTATGTTGGAAAGTACTTCATAACACTATTTGTCTTTCTTGCTTCATTTTCTTGGGAAGTTATCATAATCCATAAGTCGAACATAGTATCTTTCCATTCAGTATTAAATACATAATTCGAAAAATTAAAAATTTTGAATATGTTCTGAAATTTCAAAAGAGAAACTCCAAAAGCCACGCGGAGACATGAAATCGATAGCACTGTAGATCTAAAAGAAAAAGCAAACTGAAACAATTCATATTTTAAACACGCACTAAAGTGTTACATATTAAAAGCGTATCAGACGATACAGTATGCAAGACCACCACCGTTGCGCTAGACCTCGATAAACAACGCACGACTGTGCGTCTTTTACTTCACACAATTAAGTAGCAAGAAAGATAAATCATACCAAACGCTTCGATTATAAAACACTTTCTAAACAATAGTATTTTTTAGCTAAATTTGGAAATTTATTGTCCTTAAATCTGTGATTTTGGAGATACTGTCATAAACATTTTTACACCTATTGTACTGCGCTTGAAATAGATTAATGTCTCTCAGCTGCTATCTATTGGGTTTTTTTGAGTGTCCCAGTAGAAGAAATATTAATAACGCAGACACCATCTTCTATGAATAACGTTATCTTATGAGCCTTAATAACATATAAGTCAACTTTGCTTACGTTGGAAAAACCAAATGTCTCTAAAATACGCTTTCAAGAATGACTGACTATAGAGCGTGCTGTATTGGATTTTTTTTCTCTTTTCTCCTGTAAAAGAATTTTAAATGCTACATATATCATTTTGAGTAGGGTACATGGCACTGTACTTAGAAAAATAAACATATATAATTTCTGCACTAATCGGTGTATATTTGCGGCCGATAGAGCAAGCGATGGACGCGAGACGCGAGAATTCTCGCATTGTCCCGCGTTCTCGCATTGTCTCGCGAGACGAGAAAGGCATTTTTTTGAGAGACGAGACGCGAGACGAGAATGAAAATATTTTACGGGACGAGACGCGAGACGAGACAGAGTCTTGTCTCGCGCGAGAATTCTCGCATTTTTTTCCGTCTCGCATAAATACGATCTGAAAAGCGACAATTTGCCTGAAGCCTCTACCGTTTAACTTGCGTCTCCTTCGTTTTCGGTCCTGGTATACTATCAGCACTCTACAATACGCACAAACACGTAACATGTAAAATTAGAACAGACGAGAGATATACAAAACACACAAAGGAGAGGATAAAGAAAGAGGCGGAAAAAAAAGAAAACAGAGAAGAGTTGAAAGAAAAATAATAAGTAAATAGGAAAGGCGGTACGGTATGTTCAAATCTGACCACTTTTAGACGGGGCCCGGGGCATTTAGTTTGGGGCCCCCCTTACTATCCCCTTTTTTACGCATTAAGCCCCTTTACTGAGCCCCCCTTTTTTAAGCATTTTAACCCAGTTTTGACCGCTGTTGTACTCGAAAATTGCATTTCAGTTAACTGTAGTTTTTGTACTTTAATCAAATCGTATTTATCACCCCAAAAAAATATCTCTAACTTGATCTAGTGATAGACAATTAGGTAATACCTATATTATAGAGGAAATTCAGTTTTTTCTCCACAATTACTATTTCAGTACATATGAATTTATAATTTAGATAATCGGGATATATATGGACCCCTTTTTCTTCAGGGGCACCAGACTACCGCCCCCCCTTGCCCCTGTGATAATCGGGTTTCGGGTATATCAGAGAGAGATTAGAAGTAGAGCAACTTGCATTCGCATTGATGCTTAGTCTGAGTAGGTTGAAATATGGTTGAATATCCTTGGTTGAAATATCCTTATCGATATTATCCTCAAACTTTCCCGCACGTTGCGGCGTGCGTAGGGGGGGGGGGCGCCCACCCTGGTAACAACTTTCTAGGGGCGGTTAAATCCCTATTGTTGGCCTATTTTAAAGATATTAAAATGACATTTTTAATTCTTATATATTAATATCGGACGGAAAGAAATGCAAGCAATTTTTTTAAAAACTATTTCTCTTTTCGTTTATATTATCATGTTTTCCCTTCCTTCGGCTTGCAAAACTTTTATAAATTTTTTTCCTCCCCATCATTTTATCTTGCAGTTGGGTTCCTATTCTAAAATTATCTTCGCCTGTTAGATGTCTTTTCATTTTTAAAAAAAATCCACACTGGATATACATTAGGGGTATTATGGTTTAATTTTTCTGTAAACAGGGCGACCATAACGACTGTAGTACTATCGCTAAAAATTATTGTGGAAAAGTACAAACGGATAGTCGTCAACAAATTAACTGTTCAGTAATTTAAAATATGAACAAAAAATAAGAGTCTATTAACCAACTGAGATACTATAATGAAATCTAAAAATGCACACACGGTAATGTTATTGGAAATATTAGGCAAATAATTATAATTATCGTTAATATAATCTTGTTTTCATTAATATAAAAATTACACATAGAGATTTGAAATTGACGTTAAAGTAAATAGTAGAGATTTAATAAAGACTAAAAGTGTTCTGTTTATAATTTTTCAAGGGTTATCTTACAACCAACTGAACGATAAGTAATTCTAATTTGTGTTAATATATCCCGCAGTAATTTCAACAGAGGAGATTACTTGAACTTAAAAAAAAAAATCTGTTTTGTCTCATGCAGATATGATTTTAGTAAAATATTCGCTACTTCTCGTATGAAGAGCGGGTGCGCAGCTATTGTAAAACAAACGGTTGTCCATTTCATGTCGTGTCTGAGGTATTTAATGCTACAACTTGAACAGTATGATGTAGAACTACAGTGTGATGTAGAAATAACACATTTTGAAAGTCGGGAGTTCTCTGCAAACCGCTAAGCTTTTCACTTTTCTGATCGCGAATGACACTGACGTAGTTTTTTCAGTCATTATATTGCAATGATGCCAGGTTAATACTCGTGACACAAACTTTACATCAAGAATCAAATAATTTTGCTTTTATTTTAGATTCCACATCACTGGAATTAATTCAAATTACTCATGTTAGAAAAATTTTCGTTTACTACAGTGCGAAGAACGGGCACGCAGCTAGTAAATAAAAATAAATACTATATTTTGGGTGTGACATTATATATACGGATTAAATCTCAATTTCTTTTACTTCAAATGCCGATATATGCTGATATAGTTATTAATATATCTACTAATGTGGCTATATGTAAGTAATTGTTATTAATATTTATTTTCAATAAAATCCCAATAATAAGTTAGTATAAAATGGTAACGAAATCGCAGTCCTTAATTTTGCGAGACTCGCGAGACGTCTCGCGTCTCGAGCGAGACGAGACAGCAATTTCTTTGCGAGACGTGAGACGAGACACAGTGTTTGCGAGACGAGACGAGACGCGAGACGAGACAGAGGTTTACCACTGCGAGACGAGACGAGACAGCTCCGATTCTCGTCTCGCACGTCTCGCGTCCATCCCTAGATAGAGCACGGACGGACAGAAGAATGGACAGAAAAATCAAAATAATAACACTTCCCAATCTTGCAGGGAATATGAAATTATAAATAGGTATTCCTCTTATTCAAAATAACGGTATCGCACGGACACGGAGAGAAAAAAATTATTCTTTTAAGGGTTAGTGGTCTAAAATCAATGTTCCACAGGCAAAAAAAACCAATGTTTGCAATTTTGTTGCATGAAAATTGGTTAATGCTTTATAAACCCTTAAAAATTCCTCCGACCAATGCAATCCCGCTCCTAGGCAGATAGCCCTTGCGTAGCTTTGTCTTAACGCAACTCAATACTCTAAATCACTTGATTCGAGCACGAATGACGAATTTTCAAAATTCCCATTAAAATCGTCATAGCTTAATATTATCACATTAGGTATATTTTTGATTTCCGGCAAAATAATGAGAATATCACCAGGCTAGGGTTCATTTTTCGAAAAAAAAAAAAAAATTCCGCACCCTGTTTGGCAATTTATTGCAAAAGTCGCCAATATTGGCGACTTTTGGAGTAACCTTTGAGGGAGCACGCAATCGTCGTTAGATCATTATCTAATTCTATATAGTAGGATACTATAATGCTATAACACTAAGGAGCGCTAACAGAAGCAACAGAGGTGCCGCTGTGAGGGGTAAATATCGGCTTGGTGATTCGCTACTGTGTAAGAGAGCCAGTCAGCGAACGGTATTTCATTCCTCGTAGAATCACTTGAGGCAAAAGTACCCAAGTCTTCCAAGTCTAAACCCCACTTTATTCATTTCTTTATGTAATAAATGATAATATATAGTTACCCGATGGCTTAAAACAGGTTGAGGAATGTTTAAAAGTGTCTAAAATAATTTTTTCTGTGTTTCAAAAAATCTTATATGTATCCTATTTCACAACACTAAATTTTGACTTACGCGAGAAAAAAAAAATTTGCCACCAAATTTGACGATATTTCTCCAAATCTTGCCAAGTTTAAATGTGGTTGGTGAGAAATAATGATGGTCCAAAGATTGATTAATCATAGACTTTTATTAATGTATTGAAGATATTCTTAGACTTTAAAATATTGGAAACCTTTTGTATGATCTTGATAAAATTCAAAGAAACCATCCAATTGGTTTCAGTGAGAAAGGGAAGGGCACAACTCTATGTTACAACAGTTCCAAATCAATATTTTCAACAATCTATGGCTAAATGTAATGGTTATTTCCTCTAACCTCTGATAACCTTGTTCGCTCTCATCAGTCTAAATACGCAACGGCATAGATTCTCCTTACGTACCCAGCTATTCTTCCCGGCATTGCTTTTAAATAGAACTGCAGCAGCTGACCGAGTAAAATTTCAAGGGAGTATCGACAAGTATGATGAAGCATATTGTCAAGAAATATGTCACTCTTTGTTTTTCTTCCACTCTTTTATTTTTAGTCTTGAAATTTTTAACGTGTTCGCCTTCATGATTACAAAGGCACAACAGAAAAGACTCTCCCGTTTTGAAAGATGTTGCTTTCCAGAATGATCGTAAATGGCTGGGTTCCGGTGAAGCGTCCATAGAATTATTCTAGGTTCATTTCATTCAAGATTGAGCCGTAAGAGTAAGTGTACCAACACTCATTTGATTTGTCAAAAATACTGCAAATTGAAAGGTTTTTTTTTTTCATAGTTGAAATTTTCACCATCCTATGGGAAAATCTTACAGCTAACTACAGCAAAGAAAGTCGCTGTCGCATCGGTGACGAAGCTGAAAAAGTATTTCCATGAGCTTCTGGACAGCAGCCTTTCGGTCTTGAGGCCAACGCACGGAGTGTTCCCGTAGCAGCGCCGGGTGCGTTTTCTAAATCTTCCAACATTCACGCTCTTGCCTGTAAAACTCTTTTTTCCGCACAAAGAGCTGAAGAGCAAGGAAACGGAAACATTTTTTTTTCTGCCAAAGTATAATTGGCTAATATTTTTAGGTCATTTTTTATAGCAAGAATTTTGCTCTTTGAGACTTCCTTTTGAATATTGATCACACAAATCGATTAACATAATTGAACTTTTTAAATCCGTCATTTGAACTGAAGACACTCTTTAAACATAATTCTAAAGCTCTTAATTCTAAAAGCTCATTCTCGGCATAAAAAGATGCGATACACGTATACCTAGTTATTGCTGTGTAATTGTATCCTTTACACTGTTTATGTTTACTTTCTCAAAAAAAGAATTCCGAAGTTATTCTGCCCATCCGATAGTCAGATTATACACTTTTAGTCATTTTTATGAGTTTTTAAGTATAAGCGTTTAGTTACAGTGACTGACAGTAATTTTACTACCTATAACTTGACTTGACATATTTACCTTTCCTTTATTGTAGAAATGCATTATTCTGCATAAAAATTTTAATGCACTGAAAATTATAGTATAATTTATAATCTTTTACAATTATTATGAACTAGCTGAAGTACCCGTCGTTGACGGGTTAGTACTGAATGCAAATTTCGAAAAAGCAAGAACTTTCGTCAGCATTGTAGGAGTACACAGAATGGATGTAGTATGTTGCCAAAGTAAAGAAAGCGAAGTTATAATTTTTATGTATTGTTAAAATATTACAGGTTTGAGAGTAACTAAGTAATATGAATTCATTCACTTTAGTCGTAATTGTGTGATGCGCGAACGAATATTTACGCATATTGAAATAATTTTCGCAAAATTTCAAAATCTAATCAACATTTTTTGAAAAACTGGAAGCCTGGAATTTAAATTGAGTGACAACCTATCATGTCACCAAATTTCGCTTCATTCCCTGCAGTCTTTATTTCGTGATGCTGGAACAACAATTTCATAAACGTTCATAATTCATAAGACGATTAACTTCACATCATTAAAACGATTTTCACACAATCTCAAAATGTAATCAAAATATTTTTAAAATTCAACACCTATAAATTAAGATTAGCAACTACCTATCATATCACGAAATTTCGTATTAGTCGTTATTACGCGATGCTTGAAGAAATATAACCGCATTTTGGGAGAATTTTCACAAAATCTAATAAAAATGTTTAAAAATTTGGACACCTATACTTTATGTTGAGAAACAACCTATCATGTGACCAAATTTCATATCATTCGCGTTAGTTTTTATTACATAATGCGTGAACAAAAATTCACTCAGTTAGAAACGATTTTCGCAAAATCCCAAAATCTGATCGATTTTTTTTTTTTTAGATGTTTATAGTTTAAGGTGACCACCTATCATTTCACCAAATACCATTTTGTCACCGCAGTTATTACGTGATGTGCGAACACAAATTTACGCAGTTTGAAACAATTTTCGCAAAATCTCAAAATCTAATCAAGATTTTTTTAAAATTCGACATCAATGTTTTATGTTGAGTGACCATCTATCATGATACCAAATTTCATTTCATCACTTCATTAGTTTTTACGTGATGCTCGAACACAATTTTAAGGAGTTTGGAACGATTTTTGCAAAATCTGAAAATCTAATCAATATTTTTTTTAAATACACTGCCTAATGTTTAAGTCGAGTGACCACCAATTATGATACCAAATTTCATTTCAATTGCTTCAGTCGATTTTACGTGATGCTCGAACACAAATTTACGCAGTTTGAAAGGATTTTCACAAAATCTCTTAAATCTAATCAAGATTTTTTTTTAAATCGATGCCTATGTTTTAAGTTGAGGGACCACCAATCATGATACCCAATTTCATTTCAATCGCTTCAGTCGTTTTTACGTGATCTCGGATACGAATTTACGCAGTTTGAAACGATTTTCGCAAAATCTGAAAATCTAATCAAGATTTTTTTTAAAATACACTGCCTAATGTTTAAGTCGAGTGACCACCAATTATGATACCAAATTTCATTTCAATTGCTTCCGTCGTTTTTACGTGATGCTCGAACACAAATTTACGCAGTTTGAAAGGATTTTCACAAAATCTCTTAAATCTAATCAAGATTTTTTTTTTAAAATCGACGCCTATGTTTTAAGTTGAGTGACCACCAATCGTGATACCCAATTTCATTTCAATCGCTTCAGTCGTTTTTACGTGATGCTCGAATACGAATTTACGCAGTTTGAAACGATTTTCGTAAAATCTGAAAATCTAATCAAGATTTTTTTTAATTCGACGCCTATGTTTTAAGTTGAGTGACCACCTTATCATGACACCAAATTTAATATCATTCGCTTCAGTCGTTTTTACGTGATGCTTAAACAAAAAAAAAAGGGTCACGGACAGAATGACAGAACGACAGATAGACACCGGATTCCCAGGTGCTTAAAACGGATAGAAATCGCAAAATTTTTGAATTCCAAGAAATGTACAGACAAAAGTCTAATTTTATTTATATAGATTTTCTTTTCATGTTTTCTAGCATAAACAAGAATTTCGTAATTTGCTCAACCGTCTGAATTTTATTCGATTTTATACGTTTACAGATATTTGATTTTAACCCTATGAATAATTACTATTTTACTCTTGGTAGACTAGAAATTCGAACTATGCTTCATTTAGTAATATGCAAATATTTCGTTAACGACCTCCTTCCATTGCCTGTAAAACTAGTTTTACTGTGTGAAGCGTTAGAATGCAGTGAAATATAAAACAGTGGCTGGTTTCAAGCAAACGTTTTCCAGGTTTGCTGCCGTTAAAAAAATGCTCTTTTCACATTTTTGTACAGTATGTTAATGTTAGATTCATATTTACAATTGCTTTATAGCACTGTATAAACGTATACCTTTAGAAAGGCAGTAGTGACTAGGTATATTTCCTTGCATCATATCTTTTAATGCTGAAAAACCAGTTATAGAATCAAGAAAAGTTCATGAAATTTCTTCACTTCCAATGACTAATTTTTTTAAAAAAATATCACTTTTAGCACTTTCAAACAAGATTGAAAAGCGCTTATGATTACGGTTTGTCTGTCTGTCCATCTGTCCGCCTGCTCGTCCGTACTCGAGCTCCCGTAAATATACATCGATTATTACGAAATTCATATATGTCATTCCTATGTACTCTATTGAAAATTATGTATGTAGCATTTATAGATCTTTTGCAGGATTAATCAAATGATTTCCAATAAACTACGCTCTTTCGGCAGTCATTCTTTAAAACTCAATTTAAATATATTCTGGTATTTCAAATGAAACAAAATTGATATATGTTATTAAGAATTACAAGATAAAGCTATCTATCAAAATTTGTGCGGCTATCTTTTATAGTTTTTCTACAGGAGCACTCAAAAGAATTTCAATACATTTCTATCAATGGCAGTTTTACAAACATTCACCCATTCCAAGCACAAGACCATCCTACTACATAGTTAGCTAATCGCCAAACTTCGTGCAGAAATATTATTGTGTGGGAAAGTGTTTCGTAATCGATGCGCTTGGGGTGGATTATCTTTCTTGTTTTTAAACTAGTTCGTCTGATCAAAGTTAAAAAGGCTGTCAAAAGAGCAATTTTTTGTTTTCGTTGTTTTTGCCAAAAATGATCTAAAAGTATTAACCTGTATGATTTGGTCGTGTAATTTTAAGATTGCTTAGAATAAGCTTTATGTCGTGGAAAAAAAAAGTTTATGTATTCACGACTTATTTCATATCCCTACACCTAAAAAAATTGACCTTTTTTTAGGTGTAGGGATTTGCCTTTATCATAATGTTAAATTAAGTTTTTCTTTCACCAAATAACATCACATTTAATGTTAAGTTTTAAGACTATTTTTCGTTGACTGATATTTTAACTCTCTTCTTTTTCAGTGTTTTAACATCGTATAAGAATGCTGATAACAAATATACAGGAATAGCCTTCGTAGAGCTTATTTTCTAGGCATTTTTGTGTAAACTTGATAATGAAGAAATGTTAATAATGATCTTAGTTTTCAAAAATTTAACGTTTCAGAAAAACACCATTGCATGTCAGTACTGCAGTGTGGCACAATGCATTCAGTTTTGCTGACGCATAAAATCGTAAAAAGTCGTGTTTTTAAACAGTATTGGGGGGGGGGAATCTTTAAACGTTTAAATGCACTAAGATAACATTTTTGTAATGCCTCCTTACAAAAATGCATTAAAAAATATTTAAATTGGTATAGCATTATATAGCCTGTCAAATCACTGGAAATTTTGTAACAGAATTATGTAATTTTGCAGTGTGCAAATAGTGTTATGTAAACTGTAGGCTATTTTAATTAATTTTTATTGATAGAAATAGTTTTATTTCAAACATCTAAATAAATACGAAGACTTAAACGTAACTCTTAAATGTTTACTACATCTCATCCTTAAAATGGTAAAATGCATACCACTATCAGAACATTTTTTGCAACCTTCCAGATTATCATAATTCGTACAGGTATACACACTGCATTAAATCTATCGTACAATCATTCCTGCAAACTTTATTGAACGGAAAAAGTTTATCCGTTCTATTATTTTATGAAACCAAGCATTTGTTTTAACCTAAATTATATAAAATTAGTGTGGCGTTATAAATGTTGGCATATTTTATAGCAAATAACTTGGAGGAGTACATATCGAGTTTTACCCAACGTTGAACCCATTCCAAACCAGTTCCTTCACATTTTTGTAAAGACAGTCTTGTTAAAATTGCCTTCTGTGGTCAGTGTTGCTTCTCCGCTTGGGTTTTTGGATGCTCTGATAAAACCACGATTGTACAAGAACGACATTCAAAGACCATTGGTCACTAAAGGGAAGGTCCTTGCCGTTACATCTTTACAACCGTGAGAACTGCCAGGTTAAGAAGAAAATGCAAAATGATGTTTGCCTTTTAGAAAAAATTGCGTAATGTTAATTAGTTTTAATTCCTTAAAAAATAAATAAAGCATTTTCATTTTATTCAAACAGATTTCGGAGATGCCTGTGGTGTTTATTAATTTTTATAAACAACTTTAAGCTTTTTCCAAATATACCTAGGTACAAAATAAAGTGAAGGATTCACACGTCTTTTTGTTATTTATAAACATTTGTGGAAAGATAACTATTATCAGTGAAACAGAGATAGGAAATTTGACTAATTTATGCGACCAACGGTGAAAGTGCCCGAAATCGGTGGTTTCACAGTGCACTAAGACGTCCAAGAAAAAATGAGCTCTGATTGCTATGTGAAATTGAAACGTTTAAAAAAAAATTACGATAAGCATATCTTTGTTTAAAAAAAAAAACTTCGACTCTTTTTCAATGAAAACGGAAGGGGGGACAGTGAACGGAATTTTAGATATTTGCCGCTTAAAGGGTTAATAAACGATTGCGGTATTTGCATATCACAGCTAACTTTACCTGCAGAACACAGTGTGGTAAAAATCACTCACCGGGTGCCGTGGACACTTTGTGCAAAGTAGATCCCGGAGAATCACTGATGCCGGAGCTCCGATTTTTGGTGACCGCCATCACGAGAACTTTTCGATCACTTGGGGCTTGTTTTGTCTCCGCGCCGAGAGAGGCCCCAGGTTCCTCTATTTGTTTCCTTCCGTAGCTTGTCGGGGGGGGGGGGGTAGGAACTGACGGTGCTGCCCTCTGCCTCCGCGTAAGATCAAAGCAGGAGACGGGAAAAGCTGTCTCCGTTCGTGTGGTGGATCGGATGGGATTTGTTTGTTTTGATAAGAGGCTTGCGTGTGCGTGGACAGGTACTCTCTTAACCCTTTTACGCGAGGTGGTTGCGCTGTGAAAAACCACCCTATTTCAGCGCCTTCGCTACTAGTTCGGGAAAAATAGGGTTCAATGATCCCAAGTTGAAAAAGTGCAGCCGTTCCCATCGGTTCAATTAACTACCAACAACATAGCGGTCTATCGAATAACCCATATGGTGCCACAGAGCTAAAGAAGTTTTCTGACACAGCCAGCTGTGTTAGAAGAGTTCTTCAGCTCTGTGGCCCTAGATAGGCTATGTGATCGACCTCCATCTTGTTGGTAGTTAAATGGATCGATCAGAACGGCTGACTTCTTGATCGTTAGGCAGTCTATCCAGTTGGTCTTCTGTATTAATGTGAAAGTTCTTGGAATTCAAAGGGTTGAGACCATATGAGGCGCAACGGAGAACACTCACCTTCTTTGACCGATAATGATTCCCAGGATGGTTCTTTGAATGTTCCGCTGGAGGCCCAGCGTTGCGCTTGCCTAATCTTTAAATATTTAAAGGGTATCATTAGCCATGCGTCAGCCCTATTTGTTCATCTTATTTCATTACGCTGGAAAGTGCACTATAATCCATTTGTCAGCTCCACTCTTTTTTTTTTCGGGTGTTATTACTTTCGAAAGTGCATCATAATTCATGCGTCGGAAAGATTTGTTTTCCTTGTTTATGTATACTGGAAAGTATATCACAATCCTTATTTATTTATTTAAGGCAATTCAATCGCGCTCTCTTTACACTTGTAAACAATATTTTGATTAAACAAACGAAAGAAATTTTATAGTTATTCTTTATATATATATATATATATATATATATATATTATGAGGTGCATATTTATCCATTGGTTAGATCTTAATTCTGTCGAAAAGTCGTCAAATATATCAACCATGATGCATAAATACATTTTGTGAAAATTAAAACTTACGATTTAGCAAAATTGTTGACATGGTTTTAAGATTTGAAATTAACAGCACTCTTTTACTTACAAAAAATTTTAAAAAAGTAAATAAAAACAATAAATTTTAGATTTAATATTTCCGATGAAAAGCATTATTTTATATATTTCACCAACACAGGTTTTTTTATACGTCAATTTCTCTAAAATTCACTTGAAATGATCATTGCCTACAGACTCTCATGTATTATAATCAGGGCTCAAAATTAACTGTGGTCCGCTGGTCCTAGACCAATAAAATGTAAAACGTACCAGTTGAATACAAATTTTATTGGTTCATCGGACCAGTAACGTTTTATTTGTATTGTTCTATTGCAAACTTTCCTCGGTTAGTTCCACAATACAGGTCATCAAATTTTACCAGTACATGTCATATAATTTCAACTATTTAGTACTTTTATACTAGGCATTTACATTTTTTAATTCACCTCTTAATGGAAATCAATATATATTGATCAGATTTTTTTTCAATTCTTTTTTATGTATACGGACTAGTGATAAATGTTAGGGAACAGGGAAATCATGGAGCCACTGGTTTTTTGGACCACTGATTACAGATTCTAATTTCTACCCTTGACTATAATATAGATTTGTGGGCTCGTGTAAAAACCTATTCATACTGTATTGCTCTTTGTCAATTACGTTTAACAAATCCTTACTTGATGCTAAAAACAGATGGGAAAATATTTTTGAAACACGTCTAAGTAGTAGACCCGTTAAACTTGATGAAAAAATACCCACACGTTAAGTCCATGAGTGTTTCTCGATACAAAAATCGATAGTGAGTGCCAATTACTAATTGTTAGATTTTTATGCATCCAGTAAACAAAATTAAGCTGAATACATTAAAAATACACTGGAATTTCTCATACTATGTCTATTAAGTTACAAATACTTTCACTGTTTTCTTTGCAGTAAAAAATCAAAGAATGGAAATGAAGCTTATGTATGTGGCTTGCAGATCCTTCCAAGGGGCTGGTATAAAACAAGCCTTACCAACTATCATGGCTGGCATACATTTTTCACTTTGAAGAGGAACTGAGATTCATGGCTAGTGCATATTTACATCTTTGGATTTTAAACAACAAAATCAGTTTTGCTAAAAAATGCGTAAGTAACTGCAGGAAATAAAAACAAAATAATAAAGTTTTATCTGGCCTTTCAGTTTTAAAATTAAGCTTGTCAAAAATAAAATTATCTCAAATAACACAAAGCAAACATTTTTTTAAAATAATGCCTTCTCTACATTCTTTTACTAATCAGGGGGGAAATTTATTGTCAAAGAGGAGAAAATGAATAAAGGAACATCTCTCACCAGCCAAGACGCATTTCAAATTGAATTAATGATTGTTTAACCAAGAGACATGTCTAATCGAGAAAGTTCAATGATCTTAAAGTGGGCTACCCTGGAAGTCAAAATTCTGTGAACGTTGAAGAACTGGCAACTGAAAAGTAAAAAGTTATCTTTAAATGTTGAGTTTTTGTCCATCAGCTGTATGATATCCCATATTTCGGTAAAATGTAACATTTTGAATTAAAATAAGAATAAAGCGATTGACAAAAAATAATGTTAAAGAAAGCGTGGGGTGCTTTTCATTTGCACTTTTATAATGTCATTCATTACGAAAAACTCGGAAATAAATTTTTAAAAAATTAAATCAAGAAAACTGATATCAAGCACCCACGCTTTTTCTAACATTTATCTTATTCTAAACTTAATTCAAAATGTTTAATTTTGCCGAATTGTAGGACATTATCCTGCTGTTGAACAAAATTCGTGCATTTAAAGATTATTTTTTACTTTTTAGCTCACATTGCTTTAAAAGCCTATTCCTTTAGCTCTTAAGTTTTAATTAATTTACTTTTTATTCAATGTCTGGTAATTTTAATATTTTTTAAACTACAAAATCAATTCAGCCGTTCATGGTGTAAAAAGTGCACGAGTTTTGCTAGATAAAATATTTTTCTACATTT
The DNA here is from genome assembly GCA_038373885.1 of Cheiracanthium punctorium. Taxonomy (NCBI): domain Eukaryota; kingdom Metazoa; phylum Arthropoda; class Arachnida; order Araneae; family Cheiracanthiidae; genus Cheiracanthium; species Cheiracanthium punctorium. The sequence continues at coordinate 35,785 of JAWZYV010012638.1, read as the reverse complement.
TAATAATTAAAAGTTTTGATAAGCCGATGTACTAATGCAGTAGCGTAAGTTTCCAGCACGGGCACTATCACGAAGGAAAAAGTAGTTTTACAGGCAGTGTAAAATATGCTTATATAAACAAAAAGTAACAAAACAACACGCAAAAGAATCTGGCGTTTAAAAGATAAAATAATTAAGGCTTTTTAAAATAACACACATAAAAGGTATTTATTAAAATCGCGTGTTTCTGTCGAAAATATTTGGATCTTCATCGCACCAGTAGAAATCCATACACAGACTGGAACTGGGGACAGAAAATATTTTTTCGTTCGGAACTCGTGTACACTTTGATAAGTACATTTTATGTATATTGTTTTACAAAGTTTTAATTATTTTATACTTTAAACACCTGTTTATATGCAAGAAAACGTGTAGAGTATGATAAAGATTTTAAACACTGGATGTTTCTAATGATTAAAAAGTCCTATCTCAAAACAGTTACGATAACCCGATGTACGAACGCATCCAGCGCAATCACTAACAAGCTGTTTTACAGGCAATGTAAAACATGTACAAAGCAGCAATACAAGTTTCTAGGGCAAGAACTAGCATGAAGGGAAAAGTAGTTCTACAGGCAATGTAAAATATGCTTTTCTCGTTATACGCAAGATAACGTGTAAAATACAATAAAGATTTCAAACGCAGGTAGAGTTTCTAATGATTAAATGGTCCTAGCAGAAAATGGTTACGATAACCCGACGTACGTACGTGGTAATGCAAGTTTCCAGCATAAGCACTATCAGGAAGGAAAAAGTAGTTTTACAGGCAATGTGAAATATGCTTTCCTGGTTATATGCAAGATAACATGTAAAATACAATAAAAGATTATAAACGTAGGAAGAGTTTCTAATGATTAAAAGGTCCTAGCTCAAAATAGTTAAGATAAACCGATGTACGAACTCGCGCAAGCACTAACATGAAGGTAAAAGTAGTTTTACAGGCAATGTAAAACATTTACAACGCAGTAATACAAGTTTCCGGCGCCAGCACTAGCATGAAGGAAATAATTGTTTTACAGGTAATGTGAAATATGCTTTCCTGGTTATATGCAAGATAACGTGTAAAATATAATAAAAGATTATAAACGCAGGAAGAGTTTCTAATGATTAAAAGGTCTTAGCTCAAAACGGCAACGGTAACCCGACGTACGTACGCTGTAATACAAGTTTCCAGCACTGGTACTATCAGGAAGGAAAAAGTAGTTTTACAGGCAGTGTAAAATGTTTATTGTTGGTTGTATTCTAGATAATACAAATAACACTGATAGCTAACCTTTTGTAAAATGGGTCACACTTTGTACATTATGTTTTGCTATCAGCGAGTGGATCAATAACCGAGTGGCAATATGGCGTGGGTCAATAACCCAATATTAGGAATGGGGAGGGGAGGATGGTTATAAAACTACAGGTTTTTTTGCTTTTCACTTTTAAAATCTTCTTTGTTTTACAACTTTATTTTTGCAATGAAGAACAAAAACTTGATGTCAGCGTCAAACAATTAATATAAATGGGATGATACGGATGAACGGACGGACCAGGTGACATCATGTCCCGTGGGCAGTTGCGCCTGACCTGAGTATTTGTCTGAACAAGGAATACAGAAAATCGCATAGACAGGGTATCTCAAAAAGGTGGTAACGGGCTTTAACTCTTTATCTATTAGAGAGAAGTTGGCCATGCAAATTGAAAAAATGTCCAAAATAAAGTCGGAAATAAGACTTCGTTTAGAAAAAAAGTGACACTTTTTAAATTTGTATACGACACCCGTACAAAAGAATTCCTAGTTAGTAAAATGTTACATTAATGAGGTGATGTACCAAATTTCAACTTTTCATCATACAACGCTTGAGGGATATTTTTAAAGAAAGATGATCGGGGGCTATACATGATTTTTAATGTAAACGTTTTATTGCTAGAATGGAAAAAAAGACTTCTTTCGTAATTTCTGTACGACCTCTGAAAGGCGATCATTCGACGTGCTTTTTTCCCCTTCGAGAGCCATTGAAAAGTGGTTTAAGTCAGTAATATATCTATCTTCATATCTTTGACATTTTTAAGGATATAATTCTCAAATTTTGCATGTCACCTCATTAGTGTAAGGGGCAGATTTTACTAATTGAGAATTGTTTTTGTACGGGGGGTCGTGTACAAATTTAAAAAGTGTAACTTTTTGAAAATGAACGAGAAGAAGTTTTTCGTAGCGTAATCTTTCTATCAACATTATTTTAATCATTTTTTCAATTTACATTGCCCACTTGTCTCTAATAGATAAAAAATTAAAGCCCGTTGCCACCTTCATGGGACACCCTGTATATTATGAAACATTATTTACGTTTTACTAGACATAGTTATTGGCATGTATGTATAGTCAATGTCTACTTGGGATTCTTTTTAATGTATTGAACATTATTTATAAATATCTGAATTTTTAAAATGTTTTTGAATGTCTGTTCTCCTTTTTATGATATAAAATATGTTTACAAAAATCTACATGCGGTTCACTCAAAAAAGCCTGTGTGGATCAGCATCTGATCCGGCTGTCATAGATTCGCCACCACCGACCCACACCATCAGGATCTAAAACAAATAATCCATGCTGATGTAAAACTGTCCAACGGTCACCGTGAATTGACATGATGAATCAACAGTAAATGAAGTCCCTTTTCGTTTAGTAGGTAAGGATAAAGGTCCGAAAGATATAATGTTAAATAGGGTAATTAAAGAATAGATTGACTACTGGGTGAGATGGGCCAGCCAATTATTTAGTTAATGCGCCTCTCCATATATGGCGCAAATATCTCAGTGAGATACTTAAAGAGATTTTGTAAGGAGTGCTACTGTTTGCTACTCAAAAAACATAATAATTTTTCGGTTAATTATCATTGTTGTTGTTGTTGAGTCAAATAATTTTTTCATATGGTTATAATTCTACAATTAAAAGTCTTATTTTATATGTGATCTATCTAGTTTTGATGATGTAATCTCGGGGAACATGTAGGCTTCCAAATAACCCAAAATGGCGACGTGAAATCCACAATGTAGAATCAGGGTGGGTTGACTTGTCATCCGGACGATCGGGAGAGATGGACCACGCCTAGGCGAGAGATATTTACCACGGCGGGAGAGATGGACCAGGTTTTGTGTCAATCTTAAGTCATAGCACATAAAAACAACTTCATATATATTAAATGTCACGTAGTAATTTATGTAAACTTAATAAATTAATTAAAATTAATTTGATTGCAAGTAAGTTAATTATAATTTTCATGTAATGAAACTAAACATTTATAAATTTAATACATGCACAACTTTTTCATTATTTTATGGTGGTCTATCTTACCCATTCATAGTCCGGGTGAAAGGGACCACATAGTAAAAATTTTTAAAAATCATAAAATAAATTCCTTTATATATACGATCTTTTGCATTAGAATTTTGTAATAAATATCATACACTATATGTGCATACTGTGAAAAGTAAAATATGTATAAATATAGGACTTTTAGAGAACGAAGAAAAAACGTGGTCCATTCTCTCGGAATTACCCTACGGTGAAGGTCAAGTTCTAAGAGTCTCTGAGTTGCTTAGATATTATGAACCGCTGCTGGATCTTCTGTTGTTTCCACATGGGCCACTTCATCAGCATTCAACAACAGAGCGGTGCTGCATGACCTATTACAGTATTACGTAAACAATTTTATAACACCACGTTTATATATTCTGAGAACATATGACTTATATTCTCAGAGCACAAAACATTTTTCATTACAAAAATTTCATTTATGATGTACTAGCTGCTACCGCGACTTCGTCCGCGTCGGCTTTAGAATTAGGTCCAGAAAGAAATGAAGCATGTGTGAAGAATAAATATGTTTGCACTATTGATAAAAGTGACTGTATTTAAATATTATTTATTTTTTACTTATTTTTAATGAAGTATAATACATGGTAGTATAATTATTTAAAAAGAAAAAATATGCAGAGTTACTAAATTTAGATTTTATTTTTAGGTATTTGGCAAATAGAGACAGTTACGACAATCATTGCGAACTATTTTGAGTGTTCCTGTAAAGGAAATATTTATGCTATTTGCATGCATTTTAGCCAATATTAATCAGGAATGCTGCAGTTTTCTATTAGTGAAAAAGTTTTAGAATCGGTTCTGTAGTTACAGAGATACCCATAGAGCGTAATGTGTTAGAATTATTTTGAGTGTTCCTGTAAAAGAACTATTTATGATACATGCATGGATTTAAGCCTATAATACTCAGGAATAGTGTAGCTTTCTGTCACTGAAAAAAGTTTTGGAATTGGTTCAGTAGTTACAGAGATACACATAGAGCGTAATGTAATTCTTATGAGTATCCCTGTAAGAGAACTGTGATATGTGCATAAAAGGTAGCCTATAATACTCAGGGCCCCACCAGTGGCTGAGAGGTTCTGCTCTCGAAACTGGAAGGCAGGAGGTGCCAGGATCAAACTTCGGTCGCGCGTGTCGACCTAGCCGTTGGGAGTTTTCAGTTGTTTTCTCCGAAACCTCGTGTGAAAACTGGCTAGGATCCCTTCGAAAGTCCCCCACAGAGGGCATTCTCTATATAGTCCTAGTACCTTAGTGCAGTTAATCGACCTTAATCCACAAACAAACAAACAAACAATAATACTCAGGAATAATGTAACTTTCAATCAGTGAAAAAAACTTCTAGAATCGGTTCAGTAGCTGCAAAATACCCATAGAGCGTAATGTATTAAAATTATTTTGAGTAACTTTGTAAAAGAGTTATTTATGCAATATGCATGAAAGGTAGCCTGTATGCTAATCCAGGGATGAGCTATCTTCGTTCCAAATTTGATCCAAATCCTTTCAGGCATTTTTGTGCGATTCAGTCACAAACATCCAAACACACAAACGTACACTTTTATATTATTGGTAGGATTTGAAATTCTATGAACTTTAAGAAACACATTTTTACTTTTCTTTCTTGTGCTTTTTAGTATATCTATATTCTAAAAAAAGTAACGCCCGCCGCCGCCGCTGCTGTCAAAGCCTGGTTCTGAAATCTCCTCCGAAACGTGGGGATTTGAGTTTCGACGAAGGTGCCCACGGATTCGAAAAATTCCGGGGAAGCCGATAATCTGACTAAAATTTTGAAATTCCAATTATTTTAGAAGATATTAATAAACTGAAGAGATAAGAATATTGGTTGACAGGATTGGCAATTTTCGCCTGCATAAAATCATTCATGCCTTTGCAACAAAGCAATTCCTGTGGGAAAATAAACATTCATGAAGTAGAGAATCACACCATTTTTACGCCAAATTAAAAAGTAAGTGAAATAATTAAGTCAAAGTGTGTTACACAAAGTTCACAATTTTCAAATAGTAAGTTCTCTTAGATAACAGGAGTTTAAAATTGACGCCAATTCGTTTTTCTAGTGTTTTTCTAATAATAATTGTAACTGATTTAAAAAGCGACATTTTGGCATCTGGAAAATCTGGAAAAACGCTATCTCAATCTGGGTGAATCTAAATACTGAGTGTGTTCCAAAATGTTAGCACCTAGTATTTTGAAAATGTAAAATAATTCAAATGCATATTATAGTAATGCCGGTTAAGTTCAGCTTGGGTATTTGCCACTCATAGAAATATTTGCCGGCATTAATTATGTCATTATGGCTAGTACAGCTTGGATATTTGTCCGCGCGGCGAGATGATATATTTCGCGGTGCTAAATAAGCCAATCTGCAAAGGATTATGTATATATGAATGTATGGACAACGGTTTCACCAGTACCCTTACATGAGCAGTAATTATAGGTTATGAGTATGTGTAAATTACCAAATAATGAAAAGTCGCTATTAGTTGCAAGATATAATAGCTGTTCCGTAGTTTTTATCAAAGAAAACATATGAAGGACTGCTTTCTTTGAAATAATTGTTAACTATAGGTAAACGTAAGTCGCCAAATTATGAAAACTCGCCATGGATGGCAATACGCAACGTGTTCCAGAGGTTTTACAAAATTAAAAATGGTGTGAAGTTGTTATAAGGAACATGCAAGAACCAAGGAATGTGTAGCTCAGTAACATTCTACCAGATCCAATCTTTGGGTTTTGTCAATTATGCCTTTTTTACGAATAAGCCTTATATGGGGAGAAATGCCTTGTACGAAAAGCGAGCCTACGGGCTTTGGCCCCTAGTGACGTAAAACAAAACTAACCTAATTTCCATTTTATTTCATGTTTTTCAAATGCACATGATTGTGAAAATGTAATTTCTGATTTATTTCAAAGCATAAACCATTTTGTGTGGGCAAAACTCTCCAAGCATGACCACCTAAAAACGGTTTTTAATTAATAGTTAAAAAATTATTCAAAATTTCAAAATTCTGAGCCTCTGGTGAACATTACCAAAGTCATGGGTTTTATATGTTCAAATTTTCAAAGCTCTGCGGGCTGTAGATTTGTCTGGAGGACATTCATTTTTATTACTATAGATATAGATAGATTTGGCGTAAAACTGGCATAATGTTCGTGGTATTTCATAATTTTCAAATGCACGCGATACTTCATGGAAGTAATAGTATTTCTGTTAGCTCAAAGCCCGAATCATTGGATACGGACGAAACTCGCCAAGCATTGCAACGTGAAAACGGTTTTTAATTAATAATTAAAAAAACTTGAAAACGGTTTTTAATTAATAATTAAAAAAGTAATTAAAACTCTAAAATTCTAAGCAGCCTATAGCCGTCTCTAGGGTCCCATCTGTCTCTATACCAAAATTCATCACAATCGATTGAGCGCTGTAGGCGTGAAAGCGTAGCAAACAAACAAACAAACTCACTTTCGCATTTATAATATTAGTTAGGATTAGTCTGCTATGAAATAGTGCCTGAGCTTTCGAAAAAAAACTCGCCAGAAGCTATAATTGGGAAGACATATTAGTCTAGTCAATCAGTTTTTAATCCTCTCTTGGATGAACATTTGCAGTGAGAGATATGTCTCTGCGTTATTGTGCTGTCACAAGCGTTATTGTTAACCCCAATTTTTGAAGCCTCAGCGTAAAATCAGTTAAACAATTTTACCGCATGACTAATATTGTCTACTGTGGAGCAGTTAACACCAGAGGGATCATTGACTAAAGACAGTAGATCTAAAAGAAAGTATATCTAAAGGAACTAAAGACAGCGTTGAAGTGTTCGTCTAATTTCTTAACCAAGTTTCATAAACAATGGGTTCTTTTCCGACAATTTAATCAATGTAATGAAAGAAAAAACTCTTAATTAACAATTTTTATCAAGTGCAATCTGTGAAAGATGGGTTAGATTTTGAAAAACCGTGGTCGAAAAGTTCACTATTGCTTGAATTCTTCTTGTAAAGTGATTATAAACAGGTATATGAAGACAACGTTACCGACCTCTCATCGCTATGTAATTCTGAGCCCTGGGTGTAACTATACCCCTCCTAGAAGTTCGTTGCTTTAATTTTGAAACAACCTGTATACATTGTGTACGCCATTTTAAAGTGTATTTTTATTTCTTTATAAATAGATCTATCCTTTTTTTATCCCAAATATTAAATTTTTCTATTTGGAATTTAATTTTCGTTTGTGATGGTTTAGCCATTTTTTTTCTTTCTCTTTTTATACAAGTACTGGTTTCAATACATGAAATATTTCAGTTGCCAAAGCTGATTTTAAATTTGTTAAATTTAATTTCAAATATTAGCATCTCTAGTAGTTTAACAAGAAACTTTTATAAATATTCAGCGAAGAAATGCTTTTTAAAAATATGTACAAAAGTTATGAAAGGACAAAGTTTAAAAGGTTTAGATTTTCTAATAAGCTCTTGAAATGCACTCATTTAATACTGCATTCCATGAAGTTCCCTAAGTGCGTGACATAATGTAATTGGTTTTCAGCTCAAGATGCGATAAAAGAACAAAAAAAAAAAAGGAAAGAAGAACAAAAAATTCAGAAACGGGAGAGAGTTGGAAATCTGGGTGGGAAAAAGTTCTCCTGGATTCGTTTATTCTCCTGAAAGAGTTCTTTCCCAAGCTACAAAACAAGGCTATCGATTGAAGGGTCATTAAGTGACGCAACAGGCAGCATAATAATGATGTGCGGACGAGCCACGCGCTAAGACTTTTAAATCCCATTTGTAGAGGAGTAGAAAAAAAATCCCGTATTTTTGCAGATAACCTCATAAACATAAATATAACTTTGTTAATCCTTTGACGTGCGGTGGTTATGCCATGAAACAACCTTATTTCTTCGTTTTCCCGGGTAGTCGTAAAAAAATATGGTTAAATGGTCACAACGCTGAAAAAGTGCAGCCGTTGCCATCGATCCATTTAACTACCAACAACATGGCGGTCGATTGATTACTTATCAGGCGCAACAGATCTAAAGACGTTTTCTGACACAACTGGCTGCGCCCACGCAGCCAGCCGTGTCATAAAACATCTTTAGCTCTGTGCGCCAGATGGCCTATTCGATCGACTGCCATAATGTTGGTAGTTAAATCGGTCGATGGCAATGGCTACACTTTTTCAGCGTTGGTCAGTCTACCCAGTTGTTCTTCTAAACTGATGTGAAAATGCTTGCTCTCCAAGGTTTTAAAACTGACCGACTTCACAAAAATTAGTACTTAAGGTATGCGACTGCCCCAAAAAATTGCTTACTTTGTGAAAAATTTCAGAATTTTTTTATTTGCTGATTTTATAGGCCACAGGATTCCAGAAGCGTTTTATTTTTGTTTCTACGATAGCTAGAAGATAAATTATGCAGGAAATAATTAACCGGAAGGATAGTATTTTGTACATCATTAAAATCTTCAAACGGGTTTTCTGAAAAAATGAGTTTTTCGTAAATTTTCCTTACGATAAATGCATAGCATAATTGTCTAGACATTAACTTGAAATTTTGCTAGGATATTTTTATCGTTATTAACTGTTTTATGAAATAAGATATAATATTTTTGTATTTATTTATTAATTTTATGATCATTTATTTCTTCAAAAATTGCTTTTTTTTAGAAAAAATACTGAATTTTCATATAAAAATTAAAATATTTTCATAACAATTAGAGTTTTTGCAAATATTTTGGGTCATAATAGAGATAAATATAATAGTTATGTACTGTATTTTTAGAAAATATTTATTAGTACTGCAAGTGAGGCGTAAATGCAAATCTTTTACCAAAATTTCACTTGAATTTACCAATATTTCAAAGTCTGCTTTGAATTTCATTAAACTACATTTAAATTTTTAGTTTTACACCCCATTTAAAAAAAACAAGGATTTTTCATTAAAATTTTACTTTCGAAAATGTGTCCCAAAGAAAGGTTCTTGCCCTAATAATGGAACACGTGTGTAAAGCCACAGATCTATTTCTAAACTTTAAATTAATGAATAAATGAGGATCTATTTGTAACTCTGACCGTGTGCGGCTGTTCAAGGTGTATTTACGATGATACGTTAAATGATTTGTGTGCAATTTACAACTATTTTACAAAATCTGTTTTAATACTTTGTATCGGTAGGCAACACTGACGTAGCCAGATTTTATGTGTAGGGGCATAGTTCGAAATTGCAAGCTTGACGAGAGTTTCTGGGGGAAAAGAGAGTCTCAGTCCGAGATTTTTAGAAGTTCCGGACTTTTCCTGAATTAAACGATTCTTTAACAAATGAAACAAAAGGAAGAGGATAGGACCCATGTATAATGTGTCTGTACCTCCGGGCCTCTAACTCCTTCCCACAGCCCTGCGACATCTAAATTTTAACATTACAAAATTATTAAATGTCTGGACTCTTACACACTTGCGGCTAACTCAAATATATTATTTTGTATAAACTCATACAATGCAGAAAAAAAAATTGTCAAATAAAATTCATCAATTTAGTCTTTTCGAAATCCATCGACAAAATAGGCTTTCACCTAGCAGAGGGTTTTTCTTTTAAAAAAAGAGCTTGATTAGCGAAGTTTAGTCTTTAGAAAGAAACACTACCTTTTTCTGAAGGTAGAAAACGACTGTATGTCTAAATTATATATTTATTTTGTTTATTTATTTATTTATTTGTACAGGAGTAAAAAAAAGGTTCGTGATGTATGCAAAGACGCCAAACAACTACTTAAAGTCATAGGGGGAGCAACTGCTCCCCTTGCTTGCCCCCCCCAGCAACTCCACTGGAACGGAATAAAACACTTTACTGACTCAATGGTGGAAACAAAATGTAGGGCGATGGGTCGACCGCTTCACCTCTCCTAAACTATTGCAAATCGTAATGAATCGGAATTATTTTGAATGCTCCTGTAGAAGAACTATAAATATTGCATACACTATTTTCGATAGAGAGCATTGTTTTTGTCGTTCTTAGTAAACTATATCAATTTTTATTTGTTTGAAATAGACGAATATCTTCAAAATAGGCTTTAAATAATCACTCACTGCAGAACGTAGTGTATTGGAATTCTTTTGTGTGCGCTTGTAAAATAATGCTAAATGCTACATAAACAATTTCAATAGGGCTACATGGCCACATAGAAATAACGTATACACATTTCGTAGTAAAGGATAGTTACTTAAGGCAGTTAGGCCACAGGCGGACATACTAACAAACCGAAAGCATGAACGCTTTTCAACTTTGTGGAAAAGTGTTTAAAGAAGGGCTAGGCGGACCCACAGATGAAGCTGCATAAAAGTTCTTAAGAAACTCTCGAAAGAAGTAGAACAGGGAAGGAGAATGTTCTCGTGGTCTCTTGAAGGAGTCGCTTGTCTCCATCCTAAACAGGGTTATCGATTGGAGGGTCATTAAACGACGCAACAGGCAGCATATTAATGATAATGCTCCGCGTACTGCGAATTTTAAATAGCGTTCGTAGTCGAGTAATTGCCGTTTCCCAGTGTACAGTATTTGGAGTGGGCAAATGCTTGGCGCCTTCATTACTAATGGAAATTTCATAATGCATGCTTTTGCGCACCATTGTACTATTGTAATTCAGTATTTAAGTGTATTTAAAATCTATCCAATACTTTTTGTCCAAAACTTTTTGTTCATTTTTTATTATATACCGAAATTAAATTTCATGCTCTTCTGGTAACGTCCGAAAACTTTTCGCATTCGAACTATTTCGTAATTCAGGAACATCTTTTCTTATATCAATGCTTCATGCAGAGAAAATAATTTCATTTGTGAAAAAAAAAAGTTGAGCAATATAATCTGGAAAAACTTTTTTAAAAGAATTGGAATCTCAATTTTCTCTTCAAAGCCTGATGACCGTTACTTCAATATGACGTCAATGTCAATTGCGACAGCTAATTCTGTCGCGCAAATGTTTACTCTCGGAAATAAAAATGGAGCTAAAAAAATAGCTTTAAAATGAGAGAACGGGTGGATTTTCATATTTTTAAAGTAGCACAGATTGTTTTCTGTATTTTTATTCATAATTATGGAAATTTTCAAGCAGATCGTACAAACCGTGTAAATATTATTATGTTTTTTAACAATAACTTTTGGAAAGGGGGAAAACGTAGCTGCAAAAGGTAATATACGTAAGCAGCAAAAGACAACGTATAAAAGCTCCAATTTAAAACCGGTCTAAATCTTAATTTTCGCATTGGTGCTTTTATTTGTTGTCTTTTGCTGCATGTGTATTACGAAACATAGTTGGTAGCAGAAGACTTGAAAACTTCTTTCTTGTTGTGTGTTCTAACGACTTCGCTTTGGACACCTTCTTGGTCCAAAATGAAGTCCTGTAAAAATTCCATCTTCTTTCGTTTCCAGCGGTAAGAGGGCTACGAATATTAAAGAGCTTCTGTCCCATTCATTTATGAAGGCTTCATATATTGAAAAATATATTTGCATGGCATCTCATAAAAGTAAATATTTACTTTCGCAATAAATCACAAAATCTTACAGCTGTTAAGCATGAGTTTAAATAATTTTTCTATCAATGCGTTTAAAATTGTTTTATGAATATCAAAATTTTGTGTTAAAAAAAATGTTTGATTCATGAGACAGATATCAAATTCTTAAGCTTCTCCTCTAAAGACTATCTTTTCGGGCTTTATCAAAATTATAAATTGCATAGTAAGGATGCTGTTATTGTTGGAATAGGTTTGTTATTTGTGGTTTTGGTGAGTTTTCATTCTGTTGCGAATCATGCATGCGCATAATCGATAATCGCTTAAAATAATTCTCCATCTAGTCTTACTCTTGTAATTACCATAATGGCATAATTAATGCTCCCAGTTATTTCATCTCGCCAATGGGTAGCAATTGCCAGGCTGTACCTTAATATTATGCTTTATTTATACAATTCAGAGTATAGCAATAGAAACTAACGCTCATCTTGGATATTTACTGCCCTTTGGAGAGATTAAATATCCAGCGGTGTTAGTAATAATGTTATATTGTTATTGGTACAGCTTGGATATTTGCTTTCAGGGGCGATTTTTCATTTTGTGGTGGCCAAAGTATCAAAAATAAAATCCACATTATGCCATTGAAACAATTTCTGGTATAGGAAACATGTATGGCAGTATTTCATCGGCGTTTTCAATGCGAATTGATTGCTTATATAAGCATACGTAAGTCGCAGAAAAATGGAAAGTCGTCATGGGAGGTAAATATCTAAACTGTTCTGAAAATAAAACATCAGTTAATAAATTTATAATTTATATGAGCGGCTCAAATATTTATGCATAGATATAGGGTGTAGGTACCTACATATTAAACCCGTCGCCCACGCCAAATGGAGGACTTCGGTTGTCAAAATTCTTACTACTGGAGAGAAAAAAATAGACGATGTATTAACCCTTTGAGGCGCAACCCTTTCCCAATGCTGAAAAAAGGGCAGCCGTTGCCATCGCTCGACTTAACTACCAGCAAGATGGCGGGCAATCGAAACGTTCATCGCGTGCCACAGATCTAGAGACCCTTTTTTGACGCAGCTGGCTGTGCGGTACAGCCAGCTGCGTCTAAAAAGGGTCTCTAGATCTGAGGCACGCGATGAACGTTTCGATCGTCCGCCATCTTGCTGATAGTTAAGTCGAGCGATGGCAACGGCTGCCCTTTTCTCAGCATTGGGCAATCTATCCGGCTGTTCTCGCATTCTTCCATTTTTCAGCAGTGTCAGTGCTCTTAAAAAGAATCGTGACCATTTTTTTACGGGTAATGACGTGCTAAAATGTAAAGGACTCTCGTGGAGCTCTGTCACCCGCAACTATTTTTATAGAAATCAAATCTATTCTTCGTGACTGGCAACAGTCAAAACGTCAGAGTTTGGTGTTCCCAGACCGGGAACACTGCGCCTCAAAGGGTTAACGATGAAAACACAGCTAGGCTATGGTGGGGTAAAATGGATATAAAAATAGGCATTTTCGTATGTATGGGCTGTTACCGCTCATAGTTAATATCTTGCAGTGAAAAAAAATCTTTCATTCGATACCAAAAGTATGTAGCTGGAATCGATAGTTCTTGTGTTACGCAAAGCTGCTTGTCTCGTTAGTTTGCGCTGAATCCCCAAACGTTCTTTGCAGTTTCCCGCAAACTCGAATAGTTGGTGCTGCCTCTTTCTGCAGCAAACCCTTCATTTGCTGCGCAGTACGTGCTCGAATATTACGTTAGGAAATGTTTTAGAATAATAATTATCTTCTTGCAGATCAAGGTCGGGCTATATTCAAAATTCAGATATCTGAGCATAAAGTATAGTGCAAGATGACGTCAAATCACCTCCTGAGCGCTTCGCTCTTCGCCGAGCTCTTTCAGCATAACTTGGTGTCTTCCGACGGTCGTATCATCGCGAGCGAAGAACAGCTGCAGCGGTATTACGCATTTCTGGTGCAGCAGTCGAAGGACCGAATGGCCAGCCTCTACAAAGAAAGGGTGAGTATCTGCGACTGTTCGTGTGAAAAACAGTTCTTATCTATTGTTCCTCTAATATATCCTTATACGCCATAAATATAGAGTAGAGGATTGTATTATGGAATATCATTTGCATTTCTAACTATAATTTTACAGTTGTTTTTTTTTTTTTTTTTTTTGTATGAGTACATACTATAACCAATTGTAATGAAATAACACTTGTAAAAAAAAGGATTATTAATTTTGATTTTATAGGAAAAATTATTTTAAAAAGTTACGAATGGAGGTAATTATCAAATAGTCGTGTAATGTGGAATAGGTAGTTTAAACCGTTCGTTGAAAAGTAATTTCTATGAAATATGAAAAGTAAAAGTTCATAAAAAGTAGCTATTTTTAACTATAAAACTATATTTTTAAGATTATGTTCAAGTCATTTCTCCTTCGAGTCTATTTACAAAAGCATAGGTGCCGTGTATATAGTCTTCCCTCTCTGGTCCGATACAGCCAAGGTGAACATACAGAGAACAGCTGGAGCATTGAATCCATTTTCTTCTCGTTCGTATTCGGAGAATTTTCCCTTACAGAAGATCATTGAGCATCTTTGTTTTCCGGTTCTTTAGTTGATGGCATGAAATCCGTTACAATATCACCTCGTATTCCATAATACTCGACATTCTTTCTAGGAAAATGATCCTTTAAACATGATTAAAACACTGTTCGCTAAAAAACAACCCCAGTGCAACAAACTACAATTATTTTACTGTATACTATGCATAACATCAATGCTCAAGTCATGTGGTTACTTGTCGGTTAAAATATTTCAAAACTTATCTACAAAAACTCTTGAAAATCACAAAATACACTTCAAAAAGCAGCCAACTCTCAACTGCATTGTAACATGGGGATCTTTCTTGAATATACAGGGTGTCCAGTAGTAACGGTGCCCAATGGTTATTTCCTAAACCGCTGGTCATAGACACATAGTTCTAATTGCAAAAATGCTCTAAATTTAATAATCTATTATATCAGAAACACACACAATCGAAGTCAATGAATCAATTACTATAAAAATTACGGAATCTTAATTTTTATACGGTCCCCCGGTCCTATCAGTTACATTTTTATAAAAATTCTTTATACGATTCCATGCACAATAAAAAATAATTCGTCCTTCTTGACCAAAACTCAGAGTTATGAAACAGCAAACATTTTTACTTAGTCACATTTCCAAGTTTTAAAATGTCCCGTTACGGTGCACCATTAAGGGACCCTATAAATATTGAAATTTTACAATACTCTTTCAATTTCTCGAACCCTTTCAATTAAAATATATAGATGAAAAAAAACTTTATTAAAAATTTACAATAACTTATAGCACTTTTAACTATAGAAAAATATGGTGGAGGACGCACAAAAGCTGCTGGAATTGGATACTCGAACAGAAGAAGAAGACGAGATGCTGAACGAATTGTTAGAAGAGTAAGTTTATTTGTTAATATGAAAATTTGGACTTCGATATTTTAACCCTTTCATACCCTCCGTCCAGAATAGTGGACATGAAAGTTACTTATACTATCGTATAGGCTATAGATGTCCTAATTTGTGCACATAAAGAAAAACCAATTTATCCTGAAGATGTAATGATCAGAATATTTAATATTATTTTCTTAAATAGCAATCCCTTATTATCAAAAGAAAAATATTTTAATTCCGAGAGAATTAGGTTTGAAAGGGTTAAATGTTATAGGTTAGAATCTGTTTCCTCCCCCTCCCCTTCTTTTCCTCGATTTTTAACGATTTTCACACGTTTGAATCTTTCAAACGATTGATCAGTTTATGTTAATTCTCCCATTATTCCAGATATTAAGTACAAATCCCGGTAATTATTAAAATATCATCTTATGCCTGTAATAGATATATACAACCAATTTTAGAAAGAAAAGTATGAGGAATTTTTTTTTCCTGCGCGAGGAAAAGGATTTGTGTTTTTTATTTTTTATAAAACTTTTTCATAAATCATATGTTATATTTTGTAGTAAACACTGCTTGCTACATTGTAAATGTTCACATTTATGGAGAGAGTTAAGTATGTAGCAAATAGGGTAGGTGGGGCAAAGGTCCGCAATTTTGAATTATAACTCATTTCTGAAAAATTGCAACAAGTCATAAACCGAAACTCTTTTTATTATAATATAGATTAGACCTTGACCTATCATCTTAAAGGATTATTTTTATCTAAAATATAATACATAAAAACTGAGGGGACAGATCTTGGCATTTTCGTGTACCAAGTGTATTTATCTAGGTATAGTATTTATTATGAAATATACTTAGGAAATACGAATTACATTCGAGTACTTTTTGAGAGGATGTAGATCACCTACACAAATGTATAGATCAGGGCTTAATGTGATAGACGACTTCATCATATCCGCATTTTTTTCTTGACACTTTATGAATGATTCGATCTCAAGGAATTTTTTTTCCTCCCTGTAGATTAAGTGCAAGTTCTCTAATGTCTTCCGTCCAAGGTATTCCTTGCGTTGTAAGGTAGCGCTTGTGGGCTTCGCCTTAACGAAAAAACAACTCTGTGGAATTAACATTTATTTAATAATTCTGAAGGGAAAAGTTTTTTCATATAATAATTCATGAATAATGAGTGTTTGTACTCTCTATTTTGCATATTTTATATCCTTTCTATAACACATGATAAAGTGCAATGTTTCGTCAAAAATTACAAAATTTCAAATGCGATGTCAAGGCAGAAGATATTATTTGATCGGAAAAATAGTCTAGGCACAACTTATTAAACTCAGTAGGCTCATTTCTTGCCCTATTAACCTATTAAGCGCCAAAGCTCCCGTTACGGGAACATCTATTATATATTTTTTTTTCTTAAAATATTTTAACGCAATTTACGAAATACACATTTTATATAAATATTTACACTATAGGGTGTGTTATATAGCGTAAATATTTATATAAAATGTGTATTTCGCAAATTGCGTTATTTTAAGAAGAAAATATATAATAGATGTTCCCGTAACGGGAGCTTTGGCACTTAATGGGTTAAAATAACAACAGTGAAAAATAATTACATTTTTTACACCCAGTAAAAAGTGTCTTTTTTTACTCAAATTCCGAAAATTCCGATGCTGGGCAGAAGATATTATCCAATCACAATAATATTTTGCAACGTTTTTATTTTATTGAACTCAGAGAGAACCCTTTCCCCGCTCTATTAGAATAGTATTTTCAAAAATTATTTTTTTTTCGGCCGACCCAAACGGACAGACAGACAAACCGAAATCATAAACACTTTTCAACTTTGTTGGAATGTGTTAAAAATAACATCAAAATGCGCATAAATGTTATTTACCTCATAGGATGAAAACTGACAATTGTACATCCTTGATTCTTTGTTTGCAAAACCAATGCCATCCAGGGAACTTTTGAAAAAGTCAGTGTGGATAATTTAGATTTCTAAATAATAAAAAAGCGCATTCGGATCTTTGCCCCGAACTACCTTATTGTAATAAAAGAAAATGCGGATTTCGTTGTGTCCTGCTATACATTTAAAAACGCGATTTCTCTAAATAATGTTTCCTTTTTTCTTTTTCTTTTTGTTTATAAAAATGCTTGCTATTCTCCCCGAGCGAAGAACGGGACACAGAACTAGCATTAAGAGAAATCAACCGTGAAACCAAGGACTGCAAATTTACTGATGCTTAAATACACTGATGACCTAATTTAAATTTACAATGTCGACGATAATCTGTAAGAACAAAGTATTCATCAAATGGTGCGGTCAGCGAGATCTCCAGACATCAATCCCACGGAGCACTTTTGAAATGCTCTAGGTTCTCGGAAGAGCCGCTGCATGTCGACAACCCCCCTCCAAGGACCCTTCAGGTGTTAAGATCGGCCCTTTTATAAGCGCGAGAATTACTGCCTCGATCGCTGATCTATAGCCTCCTCATCAGTATGAGAGCTCAGTGTGACGCTTATTTAGTTGTAAGAGGTGGCCACACTTCATATTCGACGAAGCAAGTCAGCGTTATGGCGTACCCTATTTCGAATGACGTTCCTCTCATTTGCATATCAGCCTACATTAAACTCCTGTGAAAATATTTTGACGTGAAATGTCTTTTAAATTACACGCTGGTACCAGACCAGAAAAGTGGATCTTAACGAAAGGGTCTGTATCGTCTTCCTTCATAATTACAAAATGATTAGTCTTAGAAGATGAATTTGGTGTCGTTATTGTAGATTTCATAGCCATTTCGCTGCTAGACCTTGAGTTTGCGGCAGGGCCGCCCCTTTCTATTCAGTGCAACTCATGGCTCATAGTAGAGCGGCGATTCTTCCGTGTGTTTATAGAGTTTATTTAGGTCGATTATGATTCAAATAAAAAGAAGTGTAATTTGCAAAATAGTTACAGGTAAAAATAACCAAGAAATGAGTGAAAAATTATGAAAATTCAATATGTCGGTCTCAGCTTGTGCTAGAGCCAGCCGGAATTATAAATCGCAGCTATCGTCGGTAAGAGGGTGTTATGGACCACACACAGGTACCTCACTGTCTGACGCTGGGCGAGCGATTCGGTTTAGGGCGCGTCTCAAATATGTCAAGGCCGTAGGCGTAACTTACTGTGGGAAACAGGGGACAATTGTCCCCACCCCACCACCTAAAATTTGACAAAATTCAGTTACAACCTGTTTCAAAATGATATTTTCTACAATAGGAAACCTTTTGCCTCCTCAGTGTTACATGTTGCCACCCCTCCGCCATTGTTACATGCCAGTTTACGCCTATTGCCAAGGTACGCTTAATAAGCAGCGCCTACTCCGCGAGCATCTCTATTGCTGCGGTACCTGTACCAATCCACATAACGAGTGAAAATACCATCTATACGTCTGTTGAAGCTGCATCGGCACGCTTAGTAAATGGCACCGTTCCAGTGTCAGTACTGCATTAACCCTTTAACGCGCAGTGTTCCCGCTCTGGGAACACCAAACTCTGACGATTTGACTGTTGCCAGTCACGAAGAATAGATTTGATTTTTATAAAAATAGTTTCGGGTGACATAGTGACACGAGAATCCTTTACTTTATAGCACGTCATTTCCCGTAAAAAAATGGTCACGATTATTTTTTAACAGCACTGACATCTACTGAAAAATGGAAGAATGCGAGAACAGCTGGATAAATCGCCCAATGCTGAAAAAAGGGCAACCGTTGCCATTGCTCGACTTAACTACCAGCAAGATGGCGGACGATCGAAACGTTCATCGCGTGCCACAGATCTACAGACCCTTTTTTGACGCAGCTGGCTGCGTCAAAAAAGCAGCAGATGGCTGCGTGCAAAAAGCCCTTTTTGACGCAGTAGGCTGTGCCGCACAGCCAGCTATCGTCAAAAAAGGGTCTCTAGATCTGTGGCACGCGATGAACGTTTCGATCGTCCGCCATCTTGCTGGTAGTTAAGTCGAGCGATGGCAACGGCTGCCCTTTCTTCAGCATTGGGAAAGGATTGCGCCTCAAAGGATTAAATTATTTAGAACGAAGTCAATCTTGTTTTCATTTCAATCCTTTTAAAGAGAGTGCTGACATAGACTTTTCACCTTAAACCAACGGCCGTCTTCCCCGACACAGCCCCCACCCAATTTTTTGGTACCAATTCTTGCCTTACGGCATGAGATGTGATTGTATTGAACCCCTGCATTAAACACAACTTTTGTCGAAAAATTGCATTTTTTATGTTTGCAACCTTACTAAGGGCACCGGTGTTATTTGGGGGAATCGAAATTATTGTAAAAAGAGCGCGAAAAGAATCAGTTTAAAATAATCCCCTTTAATAGAACATCTAGTCGTGTTGTAAGCTATTAAATTAATTACCTAATAGCAACTATAATGAATTAGTCAAATATTTTTAAAAACAATTTTATTCTCATGGCGCTTCTACTCAGTGACTACTAGATAAAGAACTGAACTTAACCAATAACTGTTTTAATTTTTTAACGGAACAAAAGGTACAGGCCTTAAAACTTATTCTCTAATTTTTACACAGGCTGGATCTAATGTATGATGAAAACAAAAATTTGTGCGTAAAGAAGCCAAGAGAACCTACGAAAAGGTATTTAGGGCCCAAGGAGCCTAAAAAAACCTTACTCGAAAAAGAAACGGAATCGGCATTACAACGAGCTAAGGTATTTTCAATTTTCAAACTTATTGTTTTCATGATTTTTATTAGCCTGCTTTATGACATTTTAGATGAAAATTTGTTTTCGAATTTTAACCTACCTCTTATGGAACGATCGAAGTAAAACTTTGGACACATTTTGTAACTCAGAAAATCTTCAGAACTACTCCTTTTTTATATTTTAATTATTTTTTATTTATTTAACACTAGGACCGCGGCATTTGAGGTATACCTAAAACCGCGAGTTGGGTTAAACTAACCCATCTTGTAAAAATCGTGTTCCAATGCTAAAACAATATTGTATTTAAACGGTAATAACATTTGTTTAACCTTAATATTCGTATTAAGGCTAATATTACATTAAAAGTAAAAAAAAAGAACATTGTTTCAGTAATTGTTATTAGAGCTGCATCACTTGAGGTAGGAATACCTAAAACTATGGGATGTGTTAAACTGACCAGACTTGTAAAATTCACATTGCAATGAAAATGACATAATGGTGTGCTATTATGACATTTATTATGTCATTACCGTTAATGACAAAATAAATGGCATTAATTTTAGTCATATGTTTTCTGTGATAGAAACGATAGGGGTTGCGCTGGCTTTTTTTAACATTTCGCCAATTCATTCGCCAAATTGGATTTTTTTTTTGGACATCATTAAGAAAAGCAATTGTCAATATTTTCGCCAAAACGTATATTCTTTCGCCAAACTAATTTTATTTTCGCAATTTGCGACGGTGGCGATCGACAGCGCGACCCCTGCGTTAGTTTTTGTCAAACAATGGTGGGAAAGTTCACTAATATTTCAGCGCATGTTCGAAAGTGATTATTAACAGCTTCTAGAAGAAGACGTTTCGGACCCCACACTGATATGTGATTATTATCACATGCCCTGCCTTCCATTAAAGTTTCCTCCAATCACTATGGGACACCCTTTATATATACAGGGTGATTCAAAATTCATCGTCAATATTTAGTAGGGAGGTAGGGAATAGGAAAAGAAGACAATTTCACATAGGAAAGCATGGGCGCAAATGCACGCATCGTAATGTAGGGGACGCTTTATGTCAACAACTCTCATTCACGCGCTGTACGATAGCTCTGTTAAAATAAACTTCACTGCCAACAGGGATTTCGTACGTCATATTTTTCATCAACCCCTTTAAGTCTAATCGACTTCAACACTTCGCAAATGATGCGAGTGGTTACCTAGCAAGGAAATTTCGAGCACAATGGATTGATCGCTCGATCGATTTGTTGGCCACGGTATCAGAATTTATCTCCAATCGACTTCTTTGTACGGGGTTAATGAAAAACATGATGTACGAAACCCCTGCTGCCAGTGGTGTTTATTTTAATTGAGCTAGCGTACAGCACGTGAAAGGACGTAGGACAAAGCGCTACCTACACCGCCATGCGTTTGTTTGCGCCCATGCTTTTCTATGTGAAATAGTATTCTTTGCCCATTGCCTACCTCCCTACCTAATATTGATGAGGAATTTTGAATGGCCCTGTATATAGGGTGATTAATATTAACAATTATTCATATTTATGGCAGTGACAGCCCAGATGAACAAATGGGCGGACAAATCGAGGACATAAAAGCTTTTCAACTTGTTCGAAAGTAATAACGGGAAAAGAAAAACTAAAATAAGATGCGCTTCTCATTATCCTAACAAATGACGTTCAAGTTTCCAGATTCTAATTACGACTTTATTAAAATTCCAGCGTACTTTGGATCCCATCAGTAAGTCAAAAATGTCGCTGATGATGATACTCATGTTCTGCCGTAGAGTAAAATGCGGAACAAAGATGACGAAATCTGCTTGGATGCACCTGAAGAGATGCTTTCATTAACCGAAGCAGGTTAAGTTTATTCTGGGATAAATGCAAGTTCCTCATTACTAGGTCGCTAATATTAAAACTCTGGATCGTCATTTAAATGAGTTTTGCTGATTATAAATTAAAAGCATTAGAAAGGATTTCAAATTGCTCTCTTTAAAGTTATATTTTTTTATGAATTAATTAGAAACTAAAACTTGAGTGTTGAATATACACTGACCTCCAAAAGTTAAGGAACAACATGTTTTTCGAAGCTCACCATGAAAAAAATGACAGTGACAGTAAAATTTATGGTTTATATAAATGATAAAAATGAATTTTATGCAAATTTATGCAAAAACGATAGCTACCACTTTGTTTTTATAGAAAAGAACTGGCATATATGAGTCAGAGAAAAATGTGCAAATATCAGGCTTTCATAATTACGCGTGTAACTTTTGTTGATTTACAACTTTTTTTTAGCAGATTCGTTAACTATAGCTAGCAGGATCCCGCAATATCTTAAAGAAACTGTTTGCCTGATTCGTTAAGGTGGCAGGCGGTTGTATGAATGGAAATGAAGTTGTCACAGGCTTATGCTCCTAGGCGTCTTAATGTGTCTCGCAGTGTGGTCCACCGTCTCTGGAATCAATAGCAAATGGAAGCTTATGTGACTAGAAGACACGTTCTAGGCCGACCACGAGCTACATCACGCTCAAATATCGTTTTATACCTCTTTCGGCCCTGAAAAGAAGAAAGCGTTTCTGTGCCGAAACTTGTTGCAGACCATTCTGTAGCATCAGAGAGAAGAATATCCGCTAGTACCGTGCGAAGGCTTCTTCACAATGCAGGTCTCTATGCAAGGTGGCCACTTGTATGTGTCCCCCTCAACGGACGAAAGAGAAGGGCCCGTTTATCTTGGCCAAAAAGAACACGTTCCTTGGACCAGACAGCGATGGTCTTCTGTACTCTTTACAGGCGAGTCCAGATTCACACTGGAGAGCGATCTGCTTATCTGGAGGGAACGAAGCACCCGATGCCATCAATCCAACACTGTGGAAAGACACAGTTATCGAGGTGGTGGAATAATGGTTTGGGCAGGGATCCCACTCAATGGTCACACTGACCTGCATGTGTTACAGGGAGGAACTATGACTGGTGTGAGATATCGGGACGAGATCCTGGATGCCTATGTTCGGCCGTATGCTGCTGCTATTGGCAATGATTTCATTCTGATGGATGATAATGCCCGACCTCATGCTGTGCTTGTTGAGGATTATCTTGAGAGTCAAGGTTTGGAGCGAATGGAATGGCCAGCTCCAGACCTCAATCCGATAGAACATGTTTGGGACTAGCTTGGCAGACAAGTGGCTGCTTCAAGTCCTCCTCCAAGATTGTTGCATGAGCTGGAACAAAGACTAATCTGTGCGTGGTCTTCGCTCCCTATTGAGGTATCCGACAACTTAATTAGCAGCATGGAGAATCGATGCCGCCAGTGCATCGCAATTAGGGGTGGACACATTCCTTATTAGAACTCATTTTTGTAATGTTTCCACCACATGTTTCCACAAAAAGCTTTGATAAACTGTTTTCTCCCAAAGTGGACTTTACTACCAAAAGTGTTCTTTTGCTTTTACACCATGTTTGTGCTGAATTTATGTAAATTTCTATGTCGTACTCAATGAAGAACTATTTATTGCTAAATATTCAGTTAGTCCAAACTTTTTGCTTCTATGTTCATTCGTTTCCATATTATTCACAAAAAACAGGTTGTACCTTAACTTTTGGAGGGCAGTGTATTTTCTTTAACTTTCTGAGCGATGTCCCCCCCCCCCGCTATTCGTGGGGGTTACGTTCCTACCCCTACAGCGAATAACGAAAATCCGGGAATAATTGATGCAGTTTTAAAGCGCCTATGTATAAAATTATATGCACTAAAATATGCTTCCCAAACACATTCTAGTCCTACTCATTAATAAGTAATAATGTAGTAATACGTAGTAATGATAAATTAAAAACAGTAACAGTTTGTCCTTCTATACGATGAGGATGATTATGGTGACACTGATGTATGTCACAGATTAACCAGTTACACTGTATCGTCTCTATTTTCTAGTTTTTATTTTATACTAGCCGCCTCCGGCAACCAGTTGGTTCGCCATTTTAATAAATCTTGTTTGGAGAGAATCCTGTTCCTCACCGGCTTCCTTGGCACTGAAATCTCTCAGATTCTGAATGGAATTTAAAATTAAGATGGTTACAAACAGGAGCGGCCCTAGGTAAGTGACACCCCCTGCTGGTGTAAAAAAGACGCCCCCTTTTATGATCTACTTAGTTTTTGAGTCCGAAATGATGCCCCTACGAAGCCGGCGAACAGATACGATGCTTACCGTGTAGGGCTGCCCCTGGTTACAAAATGAAAATTAAAATGGTTAAATGATTAAAACCTACAAAAAGGTACAAATTATTTTCGTCCTATATTAATTTTGAAGAGCTTCTGGATATATTGGCCTTTATCAAAAAACGGAAAGAAAATAAAAGTAAGAAAATCTGAAACACTTTCAGATTTTAAATACGCACTAAAGTGCTATATATTAAAAGCGTATTATAATCCATGGGTCTTCCCTATTTTCTTTCCTTATTCCATTAAGTTGGAAAGTATATCATTAATCATGAGTATGATTAAACACAATTAACATTGATATTTCAGACATCCTTTTTCTGGATGTAATACATTAGAAATCGACTGGAAAAACTGTGCAGAAAAATGCACAATTCGAACTGAATGGAACTTTCAAAAACTTATTCAAGCGTATTCATAATCCAAGTAGCAGACGATAAAATGACGATAAATTGCGCCAAGCGCTAGAATCACATCCTCTCAAAATCACATATGAACCTTTTTATTTTTCACCAAATTAAAAAGTCTCGGAAAATTCCCAAATCCAATTTTTCTTTTGAGTATAAAACATTTCATTCCTGTTCTGACTTCACATGCACACGCTATTTTAATTAAAAAATAACCTTACAAATAATCTTAAAATAATCATTTTTCTTTTATTTATACTTCAAGGGTCTGATTCATTTAATAAAGTTGCCAAATATGGCAGCCTAGATATGCTTAATTCTCACTTTTTACACTGCGGGGTTACAATTGCGAAATGGCGGAGATAAAAAAATGAGCCTTTTGCGACACGTTTTCTATTGATATCTCCTAAAATAATTTGAATTTCGAAAAAAAAATCGCTATGAGGTATGTCGAGACCCGTAATGGAGAATTTCCATACAAAATTTGGTAGGTCTAGCAGCTACGCGAGACACAGACAAACTAACTAACGGACTGACATTTCGCAATCTGTTTTATTTATATAGATTGACTGAAATTGTTATTTTAAAACTATTTACCAGTTAGTGTGAATGTGAGCGTTTTTTTATATAAAATGGCTTCGGAAATTGCCGAAATTATGAAAAAAAAAACTTTGAGGGCAAAATCCGCGAGTATGCGATGCCGCGAACGGTGAACCGCGAATGGGTGAGGGTATACTGTATACTAACCTACATCTTTTTGTTACTGAAACGTGTATACGATCAACTGTTGTAATTTGAAGTTTGAAAGAGGATCTCACTGCAGCAGAAATTTAACGATGAAAATGTTTGTTTGTGTGTTTTTTTTTTTTTAAGTGCTTCCTAAGTTCTGGATCCTTTACCGGGATTAAACTTTGCGCTTGCTCAAGGACTGGATCAGAACGGAGCATAAAATTTTGATAGCGACTATAAAAACAGAGAGAGGCGTGAAAGGAAATATGCCAGGAAACAAGCGGGGAAGCAGAAACGGAATACTAAATGTCGTGATATTTTTGTAGAGATAAGTTTGATTTTATTTTTTGTTTGCTGATTGACTTCTAATTGTTTATTGTTTCATTTGCGCGGTTGCACAGCAGGGCTGTAACCAGCTGGGGGGGCACAGGCGCTGAGCCCTACAAGGCAGTCTCCCAGCCCCCCCCCCAAGATTTTCAAAGATTTTTGTAAATTTTCTGTTAACTACGAAAGTTTAGTGGAATTACAAAGTGAGGCAAAAGCACTAAACTATCGCTAACTGCTTTGCTACCTGGGGCAGAAATTCCGAGGCGGAGGTAAAAACTTAAACTGCCGCCATGATTGTTCCTCCCCCCCCCCCCCCGTTTCTTACACTTTAATTTTCTAGTAGATATCAGTGAAAAAATTATTAGTTAAATGAAAGATAAATATTTTTAAAACACGGCATTTTAGGAATCAAATACTTTAGGAAAAGATGTACAATTTGAAAAAAACTGTCCCTCCTCCCCACGAGTATTGATACCTACATTTAATCAGCACTCCGAACTAGATTTAAAGCTCTAACTAGCATCTCATCTTGGGTACGGCCCTGCCACACAGCCAGCTGTGCTAGAAAATTTTTCTGGCACTGGGGTGCCAGATAAGCGATTCGATCGACCGCCATGTTGTTTGCACTTAAACGGATCGATAGCAGCGGCTGCACTTTTTCAGCTTTGGGCAGCCTATCCGGTTGGTCTTTTAAACTGATGTGAAAATGCTTGTGCTTCAGTGTTGGCGCCAATCAAATCCAAACGGTGTTTTTTTTTTTTTTTTTTCAGGTTTTGAAACGTGACCTGAGAATGTTGGACGACTGGTTGGAAGAGATATCGCATTTCAGAGCTGCGGATGCTCATCGAGATGTTCCTTCGGACGGGTCGAAAACTGGTGTCAGATTCAGAGAGAGAACAAGAAGTAAGTGGTAGTAAACGTCTTACGAAACCGGAAGTTGTAAAAAGAACGCCAAGAGGGAGTTGGCGGATCATCATGAAATCTATCGTTGCTAAATTCCGGATCGATCTGCTCTGATGAATTTAACTGTGCATTGTGATAACCCTTCAACGCGCAGTGTTCCCGCTCTGGGAACACCAAACTCTGACGTTTTGACTGTTGCCAGTCACGAAGAACAGATTTGATTTTTATAAAAATAGTTGCGGGTGGCATAGTGACACGAGAATTCTTTACTTTTTAGCACGTCCTTTCCCGTCAAAAAAGGGTCACGATTATTTTTAAACAGCACTGACATCTGCTGAAAAATGGAAGAATACGAGAACAGCTGGGTAGATTGCCCAATGCTGAAAAAAGGGCAGCCGTTGCCATCGCTCGACTTAACTACCAGCAAGATGGCGGACGATCGGAACGTTCATCGCGTGTCACAGATCTAGAGACCCTTTTTTTGACGACAGCTGCCTGTTCCGCACACAGCCAGCTGCGTCAAAAAACGGGTCTCTAGATCTGTGGCACACGATGAACATTTCGATCGTCCGCTATCTTGCTGGTACTTAAGTCGAGCGATGGTAACGGCTGCCCTTTTTTCAGCATTGGGAAAGGGTTGCGCCTCAAAGGGTTAAGACAAACCCTCACGAGGGATAGTTGTCAAGGGGGGGGGTTACCTTGGGCGAATTACTTTTTAAAGGGTTCCCACACGTATTTGCATTACGTCTGGCGAAAATCTTCATAAATTTCAGATAGTTAGATCGACAGCCGCGCAATAGGCCAGAACCGTGGGCCTCCATACTTCAGAATTCTTCCGATGTGTAGTGTCTTATCCACTGGGTCATTGGTCAACTAAGGGTTCTAGTCAAATAACAGTTTGTTGGAAAGTGCTTTA
Organism: Cheiracanthium punctorium; assembly: GCA_038373885.1. NCBI lineage: Eukaryota > Metazoa > Arthropoda > Arachnida > Araneae > Cheiracanthiidae > Cheiracanthium > Cheiracanthium punctorium. The sequence goes on along the minus strand of JAWZYV010012638.1, from coordinate 8,178 downwards.
TGATCAAAGTGCGCGCTCTTTATTTACATGTCTTGCCTTTCTTCATTTTAGACAGAATGTGCGATATGGAAAACGCAAGAATGAAGCTGATAAGAGAGTACTACGACGATTACGATAAGAAGTTGAAAATACTCCTGAATCCGAAATCAAAGAAATGGATGCTCAGACCGGATGTTCCGAAAGATACCGGAAGAAACGTGGAAACGTCTAGCTCAGAGGAGGAGGAGGAGGAGGCAGTGGAAAGAGATTCGGCAGAAAAAGATGTAGAAGATTGAGTAAATAAAATCATTTCAGAACTTTCTGATATCTCTGTTGATTCTACACTCTTAGGTAATTTTTATTACTGAGTCAAATAGTAGCTCTATGTCTCACATTCTCTTAACCATCGATACAAGTTTTTAAACCTTTGAAACGAAGCATTGTTACATCAATACAGAAGAAGAACTGGATCGGCTGCCAAAAGTTGAATAAGTGCAACCGTTGCCATCGCGCGTGTGAGAAAACTTCTCACACGGGTGCTTTGGGGTGCCAGCTTTGAGGTGCCAGGTGGGCAATTCGATCGACCGCAATGTTTTTGGTAGTTAAATGAATAGATGACAACGCCTGCACATTTTCAGCGTTGGGAACATTTAGCCATTTCTTTTTACGGCTTCGAAAGACCCGTTCTGGATAAGCAACATCGGAACGACGCGCGGGAGTTACGTCGTAAAACCACCTCATTTCAGCGCGTTCACTGTCAGTCTCAAAATGTATGGTTAAATGATCCTAACGATGAAAAAGTGCAGCCGTTGCCATCGAACCATGTTGTTGGTAGTTAAATCGATCGATGGCAACGGCTGCACTCTTTCAGCGTTGAGCAGGCTATCCAGTTGATCCTCTACACTGATGTGAAAATGCTTGGGCTTCGTAGGGTTAAAGAAGGAGAAACCTCTCCAGTGCGTCTTTTAATGATGAGAGCGAACAGGTTAAGCATGGATCCAAAGTTAAAAAGGAACTGGTAAGAAAAGAAAAGAGTGTCCCATCTCTGATATTATGTTTCGTCTTACTAATCGACCTTCCTTTGAAATTTTACTTTATCCGCCACCGCTCTCACCCTGTTTTTGTTACCGCATTTAGCACTCGAGATCTTTAATGCTCAAACAAGGTAATTGCTTACCGCTACACGAGGAAAAAAAACGGAAATAAAAGAGAGAATAGAGATGATCACCATAATACACACACCCTCCATTGCCATTGAGTTTTGCGCAGTAGAATCATCGATCGCGGTCAAGTCGTGACGCAACAGGCTTCAGAATAATCCCACAGGCCACATAACACAAAAAGAGAAATCAAATGCAATAACACTGAATATAAACATGAATCCTGCTGCGTTGCGTCTGCTGTGAGGGTGCGTTTGTTTCAACGACATAATGTTTGGATATCAAGCGGCTTTGCGAGAGTGCTGGTAGAACATATCTTTTTTAATTCAAAATTTTAGTTATACTAGTTTTAGAATTTATGAAATAGTAGGAACTCCCTATAACGAACTCGCTTGGTTCCACGTTGAAAAATTCGCTATGGGGGGAAAATTTCGTTGGACAGTGTTTTAAAGATTTTTGCTGTTATTTAAGTAAATATGAGTAACTTTTAAGTAAATTCAGCAAGTTTAAAAGAGTTTAATTACGATCTTCAATTGAAAATAATTAATACGCAGGGTGTCCCATAAATGTTGCGACAAACCTCTAGGAGAGGTAGCGCACATCGCAAGGATTCGGAATCAGGTAGCAATCTGTGATCGAAAACGTCGTTTTCGATCACACATTGCTACCTGACTTGCCATCGACTGTACGCGTAAAAGTACAGGTGACCATTGCTACCTGTACTTTAACGCGTCTGTAAAAGTTTTGAAGTGTTGGTCTAATTTCATAATCCAGTTCCACTAACATTGGGCTTGTCACCGTGAATTTCGTCACTGAAATTAAATAGGATTTTTAAACTATCAATTTTAGTCAAATGCCTTCTGTGAAAGAACCATTAATGTTTGATGAAACATGGTCGGAAAGCTCGATATTATTTCAATACTACTTCCAAAATGATTATTACCAGCTGTGAAAAGACAACATTTTCGACCACACATTCCTGAGTGACTCTGAATCCTTCCGATGTGCCTTACCTCATAAGGGAGGTAAGGCACACATTTACGGTTGGCTTGTGGCTGGCACATACAGCTGCCGTCAAAAAAGGGTCTCTAGATCTGTGGCATGCGATGAACGTTTCGATCGTCCGCCATATTGCTGGTAGTTAAGTCGAGCGATGGCAACGTCTGCTCTTTTTTCAGCATTGGGCTACCTATCCAGCTGTTTCTCTCATTCTTCCATTTTTCAGCAAATGTCAGTGCTGTTAAAAATAATCGTGACAATTTTTTTTACGGGGAAATGACGTGCTACAAAGTAAAGGATTCTCGTGGAGCTATGTCACCCGCAACTATTTTTATAGAAATCAAATCTATTCTTCTTGACTGGCAACTGTCAAAACGTGTGAGTTTAGTGTTCCCAGAGCGGGAACACTGCGCGTTAAAGGGTTAACGGTTTCGAATGATTGTAGCATTCTGTATGTTGAAGTTGTCTGTGATACGTCTTCATTTTCGGAATCATTATCACTTTCTTGGCTTTATTTTTGTTTTATATCACTCTTAAAAATACCGTCATCTGTAGGATATGAAGCAATTATTAGTTGTGCATGTATTTCTGAAAAGTCAGAGATATTTACAGCGTCTGTTATTCTTCCATTTTCTTTCGCTCTTTTCCTATTTTTACTTTCATTCTTTTCCTGTTTTTAACATGTAAAAATGTAAGAAAAGTATTGTAATCATGGAAAAAATCGACTTTGAAATTTTCATGTAATTACATGTTTTGAGGTTTTCTGAAATCATTTATGCTATTTTTACGGTGTTTTGTATGTATGTGCCTGCGTGCATGAGTGAACACGATAGCTCTTAAACAGTGCATTCTATTAGCTTCTATATATATATATATATATATTATAGACCACCCTCCGACGACCGGTATTGATTCTGATGTGTATAGAACTTATACATTTTTTTTACAGTGCTACTTAAAAGAATTCTTTTACATGAATTCCCATAGACGGAAAATCTTGAAAATGAATTAACCTCTAAATGGTGCGTTAGCGTCTGTATGGTGCATTCGATTGAGCTCAAATTAGGTACGGAAATTAAAGGTCACTATCTTACATGCTTTATAGATTTTGGCTTGCAGATTTTTACAGTGCTATAAAAAATGAATTCTTATACAATGTGGACTATGCACTCAAGTTATTTGAACTGCACTAGCGTTTCAACACTACATCCGAATGAGTTGAATCAGATTTATTTAAACGCTTGGTGAAGATCAAGTGTTCGGAAAGTCGAGTTCAGTCACCCCACATTTTTCTTTCAAGTTGGCCTACATTATTCTATCTGCATCCTCAGAATCAGTGTCATCTGTCATCTGATCAATGAAAGGTCGAAAAGTTAAAAGTCACTTCATTGTATGAAAAATATTTTCGATGTCATTAAAGTCTTAGGAATGCGTTCCGATTAAAAATTTCGCTCTCCGGAGAAATTCCTTATTGGGAGACTTCCAGAGAGATTACTGTATTCCGTTTTTATGAAAGTGCTGCCGTTGAAAATTTCTACTTTCGTAGTTCAGATTAAGGATATTGATTTCATTTTGTGTTTGATTTTAATAACATACGCACATTATCTAATTACAGTATATTAGAGTATAAAATGGGATGTTATTTCAATTAAATATTCCTACTCAAAAATAATCATAAGAAAAAAAGTCTGTAAGAATTCCAGACTTTAAACTAGCGCTAGAGTGCTATTTTCAACCGACTTCAAAAAAGAAGAGGTTACCAATTCATCGGTATATTTTTTGTGTGTATGTTCAGCGATATATATATATATATATATATATATTTTTACGAAGTGGGCCACGTGGTTTCTTTATTCGAAAAGGGGTACTGTATGTGTGAATCAATAATAATTTGGTCAAGTTCTGACGATATTCTCATTCTAAAAATTAAAAATAAAAATAAAAATAAAAAACAATAGAAGTTTGTGAACCGTTGTCTGGAGCATTGTCAGTAATGAGGTGATAGAGCCAAAAGTTGCCACGGTTGGCCACTTTTGGCCCAAAAATAAGCTTCCAAAACTGAATTCATCTGGGCAGTATCTTCTACATTTGGCGAGAGAGAGAGATATTGCCAAACCTCATTATTTTACTATGAGAAATGCATCATTAGAAACTCGGGAGAGGAGGGGAGATGTTTTTAAACCATTGCCAAAATGTTTGGCAGTAGAAGCGTACGCAGTAATATCTTGAAAGTAGAGAAGATTAGCCACTTTTGGTGTTTTATCGCTAAATTCTGAATCAAAAAACTAAGTTTCCGAAACTGAATCCAGCTTGGCAATATTTTCTATATTTGGTGAGAAACTGCCTACCTAGGCTCTTTCAAAATGGAATAATTTTTCGTTTTTATGAAGTAATTTGTGAAGTCGGTTTTCTTTTTCTTTTCTTTTTTTTTAAACTTTTATTATTTTTTTTTAAACTTGAAACTTAAAATACAATTTTTTCTAATCTTTCATAGATTCAACGTCCTTACTTTGATAGGTAGGATCTTCACAGTACTGTTTTGCACGTTCACGATCTTTTTGACGACGTTTTTCCCCTTGGTATTGATTTTCAATGTTGGGTTAGTTTCCTTCTTCGCATGATATACGTTATTTTAAAAAGTGAAACAAACCGACATTGTGAAAAAAAAATTTCGTGTTTCAGTTGAACAGAAGATATCAATATAAAAATATGAAATTTAGAAACGTATTCTGCATTGTTCAAAAAGTAAAACTGCAGAATTCAAAGAATAAATCAATTTAAAAACAGCTTCTGAAATTTCAAAAGGGAAATTCAAAAAACTTGAAAACTTTCGCGATTGGACATTAATAACACTATAGTGCTAATAATAAAATATACTTAATTAAAAAAGTCTGTTAATTTTGCCTTTTATAATTGGCGTTTCACAACGATAAGGTAGAAGGAATTGCATAATGATTTCATATAACATTTTTCAATATGTTTCAAAAGAAGATTTTCAATAAATTATAGTAGTTAAAAATGAAATTACATTTATGTATTATATACATGTACATAAATATATTATAGAGGTTTTAGATTTTTTTTTAAATGGTAGAAATACAGATTCTATGGGAAACATGTACGTCCTTCGTTTCACATTTACACTCTAGACTCAAGTAAAAACCTGGCTTTTTGATCTCTCGTATCCTGAGAGTAGAAATATGCTAGAGAGAGCATCGCTATTCAAACCTTGTTGGCAAGGGTTAGCGATGTGACTTTTGGTGTGGAAATGCACAGACAAGCTAGACTTTTGCTTTATCGCTTCATTTGGCGCAACATACGCATAACAAACCCATTTGGCGTGAAAAAAAAACTATCGGCAAGGCTTAACCGGGCTTAACGGATGTGGAAAAATTGAAATATTCTTCATTTATAAAAAGTATGTTTTAAAAATATGAAAATAGCCACTGTCGTGTGAAATGTTATTCCAGAACCTTTCCCAAATCATAAATTTGGTCCATATGCAGAGCAGCTATGTATCATTTTCTCTTAAAAATAGAACGATGAAAACGGAAACAAGCACGCTGCCCACAAATGCTTCACAGAAGACTAAGGAGAGTTGGATGTGCTAGAATTATGCGCGTGAGATCTTGCCACCAGTCACGTGATGGAACAAATACCTCAAGTTAGGGTTGCCTTAACGCTCTCTACCGTATTTTTTCTATATGCTCGTATCGCAAAAGAAGCTCGTAAGTTAAGACATTCATATATCGAGGTACTACTATATAAAAAAATAGAAAACTATTGTTATTGATTTTAGTTTTTAATGACTAAATAACCATATACCTTTATTTACCGACTTAAAAAACAGAGAAGATACTATGTTCAACGAGTACATATTTTTTTCATGAATGTACAGCGATAATTTTTGACTTGAATATGTACTATTTGCTTCCATAGTGGGGGAAGGGAGGGGGGGGCAATTCAGAAAACTGATGATAACAAAAAATCGGGGCTACAGTTTGATATTGTTGCTACATAGATATCACCTGCATCCAACATTTGATTACACCACTCGACAGCTAAAGAATCAAAGAATTCGTTAATTGAATGAGGATGTGAAGGATCGCTTGCGGCGAAGGAGGAACCCCCGCCATTTTGAGGTGGTTTCGTTGCGTCACATAATATCCGTTTAGTGCAAATTTTGACTCGAAGAAGCTAGAACGTTCGTTAGCGTTTCAATCGTCAGCTCTTGTCAAGATCTATTGATTGCGCATGTAAAACATTAGTGTGAAATAATTATAGTGAATATATATAGTGTGACACACACAGTAAAAAATTGAAATAAGTAACGCAGTGTCGGCCTATACTCGTAGAAAAGCTAAATCAAAACATAGAGAACGTTTAGTGATGTCTGTCTAGTAAACTGAACAGTGAATGGCATCTTATAATTCATACTTGTTCGTGTGTACATGCATCCGAGCATATCATTAACAGAAATTAAGCTTTGTATGTTTCGATCGTTGTTAAAGTATTCTAAAAACATCGTTAGATGACACCCGAATACGAGTCAGATCTCACTACACCAATCATGATTGTCGGAGGCTTTAATGTTAATGTCTCGCAGGACCGTTCGTTGCCCGACTTCATGCACACCGAGTTTAATTTGTCTTACATCAAAACTTCTCCGACAATGCTAGCTAATACCTGTACTGATTTAACGTATACCAGAAATCTCGATGTATCATGTATGCCATTTCTTTCGTACTTTTCGCATCACAGACCTGTCATTAATGAAGTTATGACACAGTAATTATTTGTTTACTTGATTTCTTTTCTGAACCCGATGAAACTCAAAGAAAATATTATTCGTAACGTACACGTATTCACGTAAAACACACGGTCCACGTGTGTTTTACGTGTCCACGACAAAGCCACACCGAGATTTTTACCGTGTGGAATTATTTTCATGATTCTTTTTGAAGTAAAACTTCTTTAGTGGCGATTAGGGAGTAACTCAAATTATTTTTCTGACGGAAGTAACGCTCAGTAAAGGAAGTGACGTGCGCGCTCCGAAAAAGAAGAACCATTAAAAACTTACCTTTTCGACCTGCATTCGCCGTTCCCCGAATTCATTGTGTAAAAATACGCGGTACCATTTAGAGAAAACAGTCAAGTCAAGAGCCGTATGTTAGAGACATCAATTTTTATTTATATATCAATAAGCGTTTTGGGAGTTCGTTACTCTGGAAAAGGTTATAGGCTACTTAGAATTTTAGATTTTTAATTACTTTTTTAATTATTAATTAAAAACCGTCTTTACATAGCCATGCTTGGCGAGTTTCGCCCGTATCAAATGATTCATGTTTTGAGCTTACAAGAATCCTTTTACTTCAATAAGGAAGCGCGTGCATCTGAAAAACATTAAATATCACAGAAATTATGCCAGTTTTATGCCAAATCTATCTATCTATAATAATAAAAATGAATGTTCTCCAGACAAATCTACAAAAAGCAGAGCTTTGAAAATTTGAGCATACTAGGGGCCAAGGCTCCTAGACTCGCTACGCTCGCATTTTGTATGAGGCATTTGGCCCCTAAAAAGACTTATTCGTAAAAAAGACATAATTTCAACAAACAAAACCCAAGCGTTGGATAAGATAGAATGTTACCGAGCTACACATTGCTTCGTTCTTGCATGTTGCTTGGCACATAAAAATTTAAACTCTCACTATTTGTAATTATGTGAAACCCATTGTACGCCTTGCGTATTAGCCAATTATGGAGAATTTTCATAATTTGGCGACTTGCGTATATGTATAGTAAATAATTAGCTCATAGCTAATAAGAAAACAGTAAATGCGCTATTAAATCTGCTTTAAATTGCCGCTAAAACATCATATTAAAATATTCATGCTACAGTAATGAATTCTTAGCCATTTTCTAATGTAAATATATACCGTGGCAGACGAAAACTTCTTTTCTGTCAGCCACGATATACACACTCGTTAACAAATATAAACTCAATATTTTGATAACCTTTAGATAGAACATCTTTTTT